>RCUC01163716.1:0-27852 GCA_003697995.1 Taxidea taxus jeffersonii | reverse complement strand
CTTATGTCACCCTGTTTATATACAGGCCTAGGAGGCTGGCCTGTTGGGGCCAAAGATATTAGATCTCTTCTCAGCCAGGAAAGCCTGGGATTCCCAGTCTTGCTTGGAACATACTCTTAAAAGGTATGACCCTATTCCACAAGTCTTCTAGAGTGAAGGAAACTTGAGATTGGGCCAGAGTTCTGAGTGGTTCATGTATTCAGGAGCCAGATTGTTCTCATTAAGTTCAAGGCAAGGGATAGTGGGTAGAAACAAATCTATGTTATCTCAAGATAGTTCATTTCTAATTTTGGAGCAATCATCACATTTTAGTAATGAACTAATTTATCCTTTTTTTGCTTGTGTTTTCTAGGAAACCTAACAAAGCATATGAAGTCTAAAGCACACATGAAGAAATGCTTGGAGTTGGGAGTTTCAATGACATCAGTGGATGATACAGAAACTGAAGAAGCAGGTATTACAAAATTTAGTACTGACCTCTTCATTCTTCACACTGGAGTTTTATGGCTGGAGTGACAAAACAAGTTTTGATATTTTAAAAAACTGATCACATTTCATTTTATTAAATGTGAAACATAGAGAAGAAATCTGACATGTTGAATTGCTTACAACCTACTGAGAAGAAATAAATGCACTTCAATTCTGACTAAAGGGAAAAAAAGGCCTCACTATGAAAATACTTCTTTCTAGAACCATAAAGGAAATCTAATTATCCTTGTTATTGTGACAGGGATTTAGATTTTATGAAACGTCTGGGGAAATTTGAAAAACAATTTAATATGCTATTATTCCTATTAAGAGGGGAAAAAAAATCCATCATTAACTTAACTAGAAAACTTGAGGGCCAGTCAGACTTCCTGAGATATATCACTTATATGTAAGTTTATAGCTACAGAGAAATATTGTTGCTTTCCTTTTCTTCTAGCCTCATTATTAACAGCGTTATCCATACACACTTGTTGAGGGTTTCTTATAGGCCATGTGACATTTGAGATATAAGGTCCTACTCTAGAGTTCTTTTGTTGGATGAGGATGAATCAGATTAGTCATAAAAGGATAAGAACCAGTATAAGGTCTCCCAGGTAAGTGCCCAGTGAGTGTGATAGCAGTTCAGAGATGAAAGTATATCTAGGGGTTTCAGGGTTGGAAGGGAGATTTTGGAAAGAGATGGCGTCCAAATTAGCTCCCATCCTTGATGTTTGGACCTTGATCTTCACTGTCTGTTCAATTGTTTCAGAAACGATGGAAGATTTGCACAAAGCAGCTGAGAAGCATAGCATGTCCAGCATATCAACTGATCATCAATTCTCAGATGCCGAAGAATCGGATGGTGAGGATGGAGATGATAATGATGAAGATGATGAAGATGATGATGACTTTGATGATCAGGGAGATTTAACACCGAAAACAAGATCAAGAAGCACCAGTCCTCAGCCTCCTAGATTCTCATCCTTGCCTGTGAATGTTGGCGCTGTGCCCCATGGGGTTCCTTCAGATAGTTCCTTGGGGCATTCTTCATTGATCAGCTATTTGGTTACTTTGCCAAGTATTCAGGTTACTCAGCTGATGACACCAAGTGACTCATGCGAAGATACTCAGATGACAGAATACCAGAGGTTATTCCAGAGCAAAAGTACAGACTCAGAACCGGACAAAGACAGGTTAGACATACCGAGTTGTGCGGATGAAGAGTACATGCTGTCTTCGGAGCCCAGCTCCTCTCCGAGGGACTTCTCACCCTCAAGCCACCATTCCTCACCAGGATATGACTCTTCACCCCGTCGAGATAATTCACCAAAGAGGTATCTGATACCCAAAGGAGATTTATCACCCAGAAGACATTTATCACCTAGGAGAGATCTGTCACCCATGAGACATCTTTCACCAAGAAAGGAAGCTGCACTGAGAAGAGAGATGTCACAAAGAGATGTTTCACCAAGAAGGCATCTGTCCCCAAGGAGGCCAGTATCACCTGGGAAAGATATCACAGCAAGAAGAGACTTCTCTCCCAGAAGAGAGAGAAGATACATGACCACCATAAGAGCACCATCTCCCAGAAGGGCTTTATACCATAACCCACCATTGTCCATGGGGCAGTATTTGCAAGCAGAACCAATTGTATTGGGGCCTCCTGTAAGTATGATTAGTTTTCTCTTTCTAATGTAAAAGCCAAAGCATATTGGAACCTCTTGATAACACACTTATGTGAAATTTGTTATAACATGGGTATCTCTCATGGGGAACAGTGAACTTGGTTACTGAAAAGAGCAGGGGACATTTTCTCACATGCTGTTGTTAGTAACACGGCTGTGGCATTACCCCAAGTGAAGTATTGCATCAGAGCGGTAGTGCATTTCCAGCTGGGAACAGGTGAGGCATTTCTACATGCTTTCTAAGCTTCACTAATTATGGACATGAACTGAAACCTTTACATGAGTAGGAAAGGTGAAGTCTTTGGAATGACAGGACTGCATAGACAGACATTCTCAGGGCCACTGGGGTCTCAGTTATAGAACTTTGCCAAGTCAGGATTAGGCATTAGCATTGACTTTCAATACTTTTTTTTTTTTAATAAACTCATAACCTTGCTCACAGTGAGTGATCATGTGAAACCAGTGAGTGACTAGGAGAGGCGAGTGACCCCCATGGTACACTGTGAGTCAAAGGCATGAACCTCTCTGCTTTTCTTGTCATTACTACCACCTCCTGTTCAGTGAGAGTCACTCCAAGTGCATTGCTCAGTGAGGTGGTGGGCCCAAAGTTGGGAGAGCTCAGGGAGAAAGTATCAGAGATGTCTAGGGTGTGCCCTCATTATAAATGTAGATAACAACAGTTAACGGTCATAGATTAAATATAGGCAGTGGGTCTAATGCAAATCTATAAGAAAAGCATCTGCTCTGCCTCATTCCATAGGATGGCAGACCTTGATGTTTCTTTCAGTGTGTATAAGATTTTAAAACATGAATGAAGCAGATACCTAGCATAGGCAGACTTTTGAGTTTCTTTGCTTTAAATGTGTTTTTGTTTCCTGGTGTCTACTTTTTGCTGTTCTTTCTCTGTTCTGGGTTTCTGTTGTGTGGCTCAGTACCGTCCTTCCAGCCAAAGGCACTACCCGATTCCAGATCCGTCTTATCACCGTCCTGGTGGCCAGGCTCCTTCCTCTCATTGCCTTTTCACTACCTCGAGTCATGAGCTGTTTATCATTTTTACACTTCAGGAAAGTTCTCCGCTGTAGTGCACTCCCTGGCCCCGAACATCATCTTTTCACAAGTTGGTACCGATTTAGGCTTTGTGATACAATTACAGCAGAAACAGGCACGCAGTCAGGACATGATTTGTTGGCCAAGATAATGAATTAGCCAGCTAAGAAAAAAGAGGTACATTCCCACAGGCTTTTGTGTCTTGGTGGTGTCAAGTAGAAAAGAGAGATCTTTTGAAGTTTATGCCACTACAGTGTAAGTAGAGAGTCATAGATCTGCAGAAAGCCTGTGTGTTGAGGCTCTCCTGTTCTGGCTGCGGCCAGGTGGACTGAGACTGAGGTATCTGTGAGATGTTTGGACATCTTCAGTCAATTGCAGTCACAAAAATATAAGC
Source organism: Taxidea taxus jeffersonii (assembly GCA_003697995.1). Classification (NCBI taxonomy): domain Eukaryota; kingdom Metazoa; phylum Chordata; class Mammalia; order Carnivora; family Mustelidae; genus Taxidea; species Taxidea taxus. The sequence continues at coordinate 24,258 of RCUC01163716.1, read as the reverse complement.
CTTTGATGCCAATACACTATTGTTATTAAAAACTAATAGCAACTCGGGCACCTGGGTGGCTCAGTTGGTTAAGCAACTGCCTTCAGCTCAGGTCATGATCCCAGAGTCCCGGGATCGAGTTCCGTATTGGGCTCCCAGCTCCATGGGGAGTCTGCTTCTCCCTCTGACCTTCTCCCCTCTCATGCTCTCTCTCACTCTCTCTCTCTCTCTGAAATACATAAATAAAATCTTAAAAAAAAAAAAAAAACTAATAGCAACTCACAGTAAATTTAGGCAAAGGAATTGAATGAGGGGACTAAGGAAGTTTACCTAATTTTTGGATATATGACCAGAAAGTTGTTGGAAAGAAATTGGTTTTATTAATCACTGAGTTTGCAGACAGTTTTTTTTTTTTTTAATACCAGTTCACCTGGATGCTTAACACAGTGATTAAACTTTGCCATTGATGAAGGCCAACTATAGAGCCATTGGTCTATTACCCAGTTAAATTATCTTTTTAGAAAATTTATAGCCGGCTGCCTCATTCATGTGGTAAGAGGGAATAGATCTGGGAATGCTCCCTGAAGAAGGGGCAGTTGGTCCAAAGCACTTCCCATTTAATGTTATTTTCACATCATTTTTGAGGGGCAGAGAAGGAGTTAATCTCTCTGTGATGTGTGAAGAAGACTTTTGTTGCCAGGGCAAAACAGAAGTGATAATACTATGAGAACCATTTCTCATGATTGCTGTATTGGAGGAGTGCTGCACTCTCTGAATAATGTATGAAAATATTAGAATAACCCTAAAAATAAACCCTTTTGATAAAAATACTTTTAGTAATTCCTTGTCTTGTTGCTTGATATGGGCCAAGTGGTCATAGGTCAGTGACTGTGGCATGAAAGGATCTTCTAGGCTAACATGACACACTCATCCTCTGAATCAGCCTGGAGTTTCCAGGGAGCAAGTTTGGAGGAGATGATGCTCAACCACTGGGATCATACTGCTCTGCTGTTTCTGTCCTAATGCCCTGTGGTTAATTTTAATATAGATAGATGATGATAGATAGATAGATAGATAGATAGATAGATAGATAGATAGATGATAGATAGATAAAAGGAAGGAAGAAGCAAGAAAGTAGAAAGGGTGGAGGGGAAGGTCTTTCGCTCCTCAGTATTTTTTGAGAGTCTAACACGTGTGGCTCAAGGATGATGAAAAAATGTTATGGTTTCTGGCCTCAACTTTAAAAAAAAATTTTTTTTTAAGATTTTGTTCATTTGACACAGAGAGAGAGAGAGGGAGAGGGAACACAGGCAGGGAGAGTGGGAAAGGGAGAAGCAAGCTTCCCGTTGATCAGGGAGCCTGATGCAGGGCCCGATCCTAGGACCCTAGGATCATGACCTGAGTCGAAGGCAGACTCTTAATGACTGAGCCCCTGGCCCAACTTTTTTAAGCAAAAAACCTTCCTATTCCATTTATAAAGTTTTGGCAGACAAATTAGCAAAGGAGACAGGGAAAAATGTGTCTGGTTTCCAGTGCAAAGAACATCATGTCTAGTCAAAGAGTCAACATTCAGTTCTATCACTTGCTATCTGTGTGATCTTGAGCAAGTCACTTAACCTCTTGGCCACAGTTTCTTAATCTGTTTGTGGCAGCCAGGGAGGTGGGCCAAGCAGATTTCTGTCCTTGAAAGAATTTGCCATTCAGCGATGAGGAACTCTGTAAACTGACAGCCTCCTGCTGTTAGTGCCACAGCATAGGCCTCCGTTTTCAGGCTAAGGTTACACTCTCCCTGTGGCCCCCAGCCAATGACTGAGTCTAGATCCGTCCCAACTGAGCCCCTGCTTCCTCTCCTCTTTACCTTCACACACATCAGATCCCCTGCTTCCTCTGCCCCCCAATGAACCCATTATACTCCTACCTCCTTCTTTGCATTTGCTTCCAGAGCACCTACTGACAATACTGAAGAGATGAGTGGGGTGAGAGACCCGGCACATGGGATATATATACACAGACATACATACATACATACACATAACACAACCTGCACGACTTCTTTATTTGCATTTCCATATCGAGGTGTTTCTTACCAAGATTTACAATGATATCACACTGAGAAGGCTCAAATTACAAGATAAAATAGGGTTGCAGATAGGGTAAAAACCAAGGTAGAAAAATCATGTTGAGAGTTTCTCTGGAGGTTGAAGAAGGGGTGGACACAGGGGAAGAGGATGTATAGGAAAGGCCTGGCAGTGTTTGGAGCTGTGGAAGTGCTTACATGGTAAAAATTCTGCTGGCACACTTACTTCTGGGGTTGTCATTATTTAATTGCTGAAGCAAAGATCTGAATATGACACTTTCATTCTTTTTTTTTTTAAGATTTTATTTATTTATTAGTTAGAGAGAGAGAGAGAGAGAGCGAAGCACAGGCAGACAGAGAGGCAGGCAGAGGCAGAGGGAGAAGCAGGCTCCCTGCCGAGCAAGGAGCCCGATGTGGGACTCCATCCCAGGACTCTGGGATCATGACCTGAGCTGAAGGCAGCCGCTTAACCAACTGAGCCACCCAGGCGTCCCTCATTCTTTTTTTTTTTTTAACATTTTATTTATTTATTTGACAGAGAGAGATCACAAGCAGGCAGAGAAGCAGACAGAGGGGAAGGGGGAAGCAGGCTCCCCGCTGAGCAGAGAGACCGATGCGGGGCTCGATCCCAGGACCCTGAGACCATGACTTGAGTCGAAGGCAGAGGCTTAACCTACTGAGCTACCCAGGCGCCCCATGACACTTTCATTCTTAACACAAATAGAATTCTGATGGGTTTTGAGCATGTTGAGTATATCCTGGGGTTAGAGGATACTTCACTCATTACTCCCTTTGTTAGCCTGGGGTCAGAGACCCCATGGAATGGGGCAGCTCTCTGTGGCCCTTTACAGACCCCCATTCTGATTAGGTGTATGCAGTGGATGTCACAGAATAGCAACCAAAGCAAAATGGAAAAGTGACCAAACTACATTTCATTTTAAACTTTGAATATTTTAAAATTATAATTAAAAGAGGATTCATTTAGTTATCTTCAAAGGTTTTGACTGTAGGTGTCACAGTTCCTCCACCGTAACTGATGTTTGATGTAGGAAACATGCCTTTTTCTAGATCGGAGCGAAGACAAGAGGGATTTGTTGTTTTGTTGTTGTTGTTGTTGTAGCATTTATATGACTGTCATATTATAAAATTCTCACCTTCCCTAACTTATGAGGTCCTTGTAGTTATAGGATTAATGACTTCATCACTTCCCCTGCACTTCCAGGATAATAATTTATTTCTAGCTTGAATAAGGTGTAGCCCAAAACAGGATAAGGGCTAAGCATGGCACAGAGTAACAGAGATAATGCGTAATTTATCATTCCCAGGTTGGCCTCACAGTTTAAATAGAACTGAATGAATCACTAATGGTATAGAGCATACGCTGAGCTTTAGAACTGAAACATCCTTGAAATGAATTGGGAATTTTTGGGGGGCGAGGGTCTCTCTCCTGGATTATTATCATGCTTGACAAGTTTATATCTATCTGACTTTGTTCTCAAAAAAATAAAAATAAATAAAACTGCATACCTTTTAGATGACAGTCCATTAAAAGAATGAACTCAGGAATTAAAAACCTGATAATTTCATTCAAGCTTGATAATCTCATAGTCTAAGTTGTGTTTTGCTGCAGAAAGTAAGTTCTCTTTCAGGACTGGGACCATAAAATCTGGAATTCTGGCCCCCAGAGTTAAGTGTCCTCATTCTTTAATTGCCAAGATGTATTTAAATGAACATGATAATATCAACAGAAGATATTAAAACATAAGAATCTTGGGTTCCCAGCTGTGTAGTTGAGTATGAGTTGAAACTATTTGACATACTTAATGTTAACTATTTTGATGGATAGTTGCCTTTAAAAAACTGGCCTTGATTTATCATTTGATAAAGAAGCTAATCTTCCACACAGGGTTCCTCTTGAGTGGGAATTTATCCCTTTAAACCAGTGTGTTGCACATCAGACTAACCAGTTTGTCTATCACCACTATTTCATCATCTGTTCTGTGGAAAACTTAAAAAAAAAAAGCCAATTTTCAGGCTTGTCGCTCCAATTATACTCATCAACACTTAAGAAAAATATTAAAAATCTTCCCAGTGTATAAACAGATGGCAGTTGTTTTACTTTCTTTTGAATTTAAAAACCTACTATTAGTGTTCTTTGCTCAGTGAACTTTTTCTGGTAATTATGCATTATTTCCTTTTCATTCTCTTTTATGAAAAAAAACACACAACTGAAATGTGTCTCTGTACCTGGTGGAAAACACACTGCATGTTTTATCGTGTTGCTGTTTAAAAACAAAAGTCACTTTTCACAGACCGACAGCTTCATTCAAGGCTTCTAAAAGACAACTGAGAAATCTCTTGTGTCCCAAAAAGCGAAAAGTCAGTAAAGGGATGAGGTGGTTTTAAAGTGTTTTTGAATGAGTGAGTGAGTGAATGAATGAGTGACTGAAATAGCTTGGCCTATTTGACCTCACTTGAAGAGTACCAGGTCCTAAAGGTTATGTTCTCTGCTTCCCTGTGCAGAATTTAAGAAGAGGATTACCTCAGGTTCCTTACTTCAGTCTCTATGGAGACCAAGAAGGTGCTTATGAACATCCAGGCTCCAGCCTTTTCCCTGAGGGTCCTAATGACTATGTCTTCAGTCATCTTCCACTTCACTCTCAGCAGCAAGTGAGAGCTCCTATCCCCATGGTGCCAGTTGGTGGGATCCAAATGGTTCACTCCATGCCGCCGGCCCTTTCTGGTTTACATCCTCCACCCACATTGCCTCTGCCAATGGAGGGCTCTGAGGAAAAGAAGGGAGCCTCCGGGGAATCCTTCCCTAAGGATCCCTATGTCCTCTCAAAGCAGCACGAAAAGCGATCGCCTCACCTTTTGCAGTCATCTGGTCCACCTAGCACGCCCTCCTCCCCTAGGCTGTTGATGAAACAGAGCACTTCAGAAGACAGCCTAAATGCAACAGAGAGGGAACAGGAGGAAAATATACAGACTTGTACAAAAGCCATTGCCTCTCTCCGGATTGCCACAGAAGAGGCCGCTCTGCTTGGGGCAGATCAGCCAGTGCGGGTGCAGGAAGGCCACCACCAGAAACCCTTGGAAAGTGCACATGTTAGCATTAGACACTTTAGTGGACCTGAGCCAGGTCAGCCCTGTACCTCAGCCACCCACCCTGACTTGCATGATGGTGAAAAGGACAATTTTGTTACATCACAGACTGCATTAGCTCATGCCACATTTTACGGCACGAGTCGTGTGGATGATAAACAGTCGGGCTTTCACAGCGGCAAAGAGTTACCTTCAAGCACAGAGGGAGGCAATGAGCCTTCAGTAGAGAAGAGTCAACTACATTGATCTAAGATGCATGGAGACTTTCATTTCCACATTTTCCCATTTTGTTTTTGTTTTTGTTTTTCTAGAAATAGAGGTAATCAAGTTTATAGCATGCCTGTCCTAAGTTACTGTAGTTTGCTATTATATATACTTTTGTTATATCAAAAGAATTAGGTAAATTAACAAGTCATCATGAGCCTGACCAAAACAAAATTTGAAATTAACCTATTGGGTCTGGTACTTTTAAAATTGTACAGATGTTTGTGCCTTTTCTTTACTTTGCTTATATTCTTATAAGCATTTTTTAGCAGTAATTTGTACATATTTTAGAATTTGTGTATCTGCTTTGTAATAAATGTAATTTCTTTCCTTTTTTTGGACACTTGGATCTAAATGATGTAAAGCAAAACAGCATCAATATATATGTGAGGTTGCACTAAAACATATTTTTATATGATTAAAACTGAACAGCTTTTATGTACAGCTCTGATTCTGTAATACTAATATTTATTTACTTTGTTTCATAAATTGTACATTTTTTCTTAATGTTGTGGATTGCTTTTCTATGTGAAGCATGGGATTTACTGTTGCGTAACTAGAAAAATGTATATTGTAAACAAGATATTTAAACTAGAGTATCTTATTCTGCACTTATGCATTAGTTAAAAAAAGATAAAGGATGTATCAGTCAGTTCTTAACTCTTGTAAATTTTTTTGTCTCTTGTTTGCTGGATTGACTATAACTTAAGTGCTGATTGTGATTTTAAACTTATAGTACCGTAAAGCATTAAAGTAAACAATGTGCTATTGTGAGTTTTTTCAAAGCTTTATAAATCAGTTATAAATAATATTAAAAGTATTTGGTCTTATGTGAACATGTTGATCTATATACTCATCTAAAATTATGGGAAAACATTCCGCCCCATGTAAATATGTACAAGTGCATCACTGGTACAATTTTATGTAACTCAGTTGGACACTAGGTTGCCACAGACCTATGCTAGGGTGTCTTTAAAAATTAAAGTGACAAAGCACATGGGACTGTGTAGAGCTTGGTTATCGGCCGGCCCGGTGGCTTGGCAGGCAGTGCTGTGCGCTGCCCATGGAGAAGACCTGGGCTTACAGATCACCTTGGTTCTTGCTGCACGAGATGGTGACTGGAACTAAGGCTGCGACGGAGGGGACATTCTTGGACTCTGAGGGTTAGGAGTGGACGCGGGGATGGGGCGTGGAGACCTCTCACCAACCTTTCCTCTCAGCCAGTCCACATGGTAACAGGGTTGGCATCAGCTTTAGGGGAAGCCACTTCACCCTCTTAAAGAGGGGAAGAGTGTCAGGCTCCTGGCTATCTCAGGGGGAACAGGGAAAGAAGCTTTCCAGGGAAAAGAATTTGTGGGAGGATGTCTTTTGTACACAAGATGCAGAATGGGCTTTGGTTAGTGTGGAAGGTGGGCAGAGCCTTTGTTTGTAGGTCCGGAAGGATGAAAGAAAGGGAGGGGGTACAACAACACTTGTGCACACATGCACATGTGTGTGCATGCACACATACACACACACACACACACACAATCTGGGTTATCTTTGTGCTATATAGTGGATTATAATTCTGTGAAACCAAGTTTGTATATTGAATTACATTAAGGAGTGTTCTTTAAAAAGAGAAATAAATATACAATTACATGCTTGAGGTGTCTAGTTTTTAATGTGTTGTTTTACATTTTAATTTCTTGATTTTGTTTCTAAAGAAATTTTGATACCACCAACATACCATCTGTGGTTTTAATTGCTAGGATTTGCCCATTCCGAGGTATGCTGAGCATGAATGCTTTTAACAAGTGAGAAGACAGTCAGTGGCTTCCATATGTCATTCAATTAGGACAGATAGTGGTCACCACCGTGTGAGCTCTAGAAATGGAGTCACCGGATCCTAAGTGTGGGCATGGGCAGAATACATTACATCTGCAAAGAGTCATGAATAAATCAAATGATCATTTCCTCTTCTGCCTCCCGCTCAGTAGGCATCCATATCTGAAATTCCACTGGAGAAATCTCTTCATTTTTGCTCAGGTGACTGAAGGCAAAAACCAACTGAAATAAATATACCATAAAATATCCACAAATCACAGTTCTTTAGTACAAAAGAGTAGAACCTTTTTAATAATGAAAGTGGAGACTCACTAAAGGTCAAAAATCTATCAGTATTTCCATTATAGAAATCTCAAATTGGTGGATTTGCTAACTTGTGTGGTTTTATGAGCCAGACTGTCTTTTGAAATTATGTTTTACAAAAGTGAATTAAAGGTCAACACCAGCAGCTAGCCTAAAATCTGTCTCTCATTGAGAAGAAACCCTGAAACATTGCATTACATAGGGGTGATCTGTGTGTCTTTCCTCATTGTGTGTGTGTGTGTGTGTGTGTGTGTGTGTGTGTGAACCCTTCTAATTGCTTCCTAAATCATCTCTTGCATTCACTCATTCATAAAGCAGTTTTTGAGTGCCTACTATGAACTGGTTACTATGATGGACATTGAGGATGATGAAAGTATTCCTGCCATCAAGGAGTTCAAGTAAAAAGGAAGACATGTGTATGAGTGTATGTAATATGATGTTAGAGCTTAAATATTGGTAAATTTGGTGTGTTTTGCTGTCACAAAGGAGAGCAGTTAAGCAGTTACCCTGATGAGATTGGAAGGAGGGGAAGGACAGACTTCATCACAGAGGTGGCCTTGGAACAGATCCTTAAAATAGTAGATTGACTTACTCAACAGAAGTTCTCATCACCAACCATAGGACACTATTTGTTGTGCTAGGTGTGCAGTGCTGCACAAAACAAATTAAGTTCTTGTCTTCATGGAGTTCATATTCTAATAGGCATTAAAAAAAAAGTGGGGGAAGGGCATGTTGGATGATCAAGGGTGTGTAAAGCAGAGAGTGGGTAAAAAGCCAGATGGAGCTGGCTCCCTGCATATGTGATACGGGGTATGTGCTTAAGCCAAAAAGACACATCAAAGTCCAAATTCCTAATCCAGCCTAAGGACATCAGATCTGGCTCTGTAGGCAACAGGGAGCTGAGCCAAGGAAGGGATGAAGCAAGGAAGTGGCATTGCCGTTGCTAGAGCTGTTCTTATTTAGAAAAAAAAAATCACTATGGCAGCAATGGAGATAGTGGATTTGGATTTGAGGCAGAAAGAGTGGAGGCAGGGGACGAGTTGGGAGCGTTATGAAGTTGTATCATTTCCATGGAAATAAGAGCAGCAACAATCCAAGCAGATGATGGGGAAAGAAGGGACAGTTTTGCTTAAGGAAGAATTGATAGTAAGTAGTGACCGACTTAGTGCCTGGGATGAGAGAGATGGAGGGGTAAAGGTGACTGGCACTCTTGGCTTGGGCAGTGGAAAGAGGGTGGTGTCCTTAACTGTCAGGTGGGTTTGTACCAGCTCCAGGTAAGGAAATGAGCTCCTCTGAGAAGTTTAGAATGAGTTCACTCTCAAGAAAGACCTAAGCTGGAGACCGGTTTGTCACTTCTTGTCACTTGGTCATAGTTGAGGGTGCTAACTTGGAGGAAATCACTCAGGACATACAAAAGGACAGATGAAGACATTTGAAGACTTCCAAAGGGAGGACAGGCAACTTGAGAGTGAACCAAAAAGATGCATTTTTGAAATTTTCAAAAACTTGATTTTCTAAGTTCTCCAAGATAGTTTCTAGAAAGCAAAACCTGAAGAACATCATTTTTGAGGCCAACTTTAGTTGTGGAATTATAAAGTGATGACATTTCCTGAGCAGCATCATGGCATATTTATTATTAAATAATTAATTAGAGGTTGATAAACCAACCTGTCATTTACAAATGCATCTCCAAAGCCTGTGGTTCAAAAGAAGTTAGGTGTCATTTTCAAGGAGAAATAGACCATTTGCTGAGCTTTCTAATAAAATCACCTAGCCCTAGCTACCTGTGGCTATTGAGCACTCGAAATGGAGTGAGTGTAACTGAGAGACTAGTTTTAAATTTTACTTAATTATACTTACTTTAAACTTCAGTAGCCACACGTGGCTAGTGGGTCCTGAGAGGAACAACCCAGCTTCAGCACAAGTTGTACAGCACAGTCGTACTGCATTCATCCATTTTCAAAATATAGAGCCTGGTGATGGGTATTATGGAGGGCACGTATTGCATGGAGCACTGGGTGTGATACATAAACAATGAATCTTGGGACACTGAAAAAAAATAATAAAAAAAGAATTTGGACTCCCACCCTCAAAATTTGGAGCTCTCATCATGTGCCAAGCTCTGTTCTTGGTAATGGATATACAGCAGTGAACAACAAAAACAAACAAACTAAAATAACATAAAACATCTGCCTTCATAGAACTGTGTTTGGTGCTCACTGTTAAATAGCCAGTTAAGAAATCTGCTGGTGCAGTCTTATCAGTTCTTCCTTTTTCTATTGAGTCTTGGACCTTGAAACTCACCCAAGGAACAACAGCCAAAGCCTGATTTTATGAAGGGGTAGAAAGGCTCCCTATAGGTGACTCCTGTCCCTCCTGCTGGAAATCACTGTCAAAAGCTGGGATGCAGATACATCACCTCCTCAGGACTGATGTGGAGCCTCCCACATCTTGCCTTAGTCTAAATGCCTACCCTTCAGTGGGTTAAGAGAGATGTGTCCAGGCTCCAAGAAGGGCTCCAACTCATCCTACAGCTTCTACACAGGAAGTAGAGGTCTGGGAGGAGAGAGCTGTCGTCTCAAGGCCCTAGAAGTTCTGCCTTCCTTTTCTGCTTATCACATATAAGTAAACAGGAGGGAGGAAGAAGAAGTCACCAAGGGAGTTTTGTCTTGCAGTCATAGGACAGCTCTGGCTTTCTTTCTTCCATGGTAACAAAGGGAGCAGAGGGTGGGAAGAAATGGAGGATATTCTCTTCTCTAGAGCTGCCATGCTGACTCTTACATGAGAAACCTGGAAGAAAAGTCTTCTCTTTTCCACTATTTCCCATTGTTCTAAATAGCCAAACTTATGGACAACCATACTGTGCATTTTCTCCTCTTGGAGAAAACCTGCCATCACCAAGGACCCACCACTTCCCCCAAAACACATTCTATGGTTCTCTCTTATCCTCTTGAAACTAGTGAGATTATAAATCTAGTGATATTCAATGGAAACAGGTGAATTAAATAAAATAAGTGCATCTTAGGTAAAGAAGAAAAACAGACAATACAGTCTTTTCTGGAGAGAATTAAGCTCATTAGAAAATGATTTGAGTTAACTATTTTCTCAAGTCTCCTAAGGAGAGTACCTAACTAGGACAGTCCTCATGCATAGGAGAGAAGTTAATTCATAACATACAATAGGTGTCCTAGGGCATTAGGCTTACTATTCCTATGGAACCTTCTTTGTGAAGAGTTCCCCCAACTCCACAGAAGCCCCATCGCATTGTCAAATCTGGCTTACCAGAAGTTATGTATTGACTATCACAGGAAAGCATAAAATTCTCTCTCAAATTGTACTTGAAATGTGGCTAGTTCAAATTGATAAATGCTATAAGTGTAAATCGTATGCCAGATTTTGAAGACATAGCATAAGGAGGATGCCAAATACCTCAAAGTTATGAATAATTTTTCATATTGATAACATGTTGAGATGATTCAGTTTTGGATATAGCAGGTAAAATAAAAGGTTATTAAAATTTATTTCCCATCTTTCCCTTTCTAAACGTTGGGACAGAAAATTGGAAATCATATATGTGGCTCACATTGTACTTCTGGATGATGCTGGGGAGAGAATAAATCTGATAGGGTGAAGGGGGACATAGGTCAGCACAGAGGCTATTTCCATAATCAAGGTGGGAAATGATGGTAGCTCTTCCTTTTTTCTGGAAAAAAAAATTCTGTGTATCAGTAGTTCATAATCTTATAGTGCTTCGTCAAAAAATTTCAATATAATAGCCTAATTGCATACAAGGGAGAAAAGACAGAAAAGTAATTTATGATACATTTTTACTTATTTACTCAATAGTTCAATAGTCTTTAACTATTACAGTTAAAGATTACAGTAGAAGGGGCACCTGAGTGGCTCATTCATTTGAGCAACCAAGTCTTGGTTTGGGCTCAGGTCATGGTCCCATAGGTCACGGTCTCATGAGTCATGGTCTCATGGGTCATGGTGTCATGGGTCATGGTCTCACGGGTCATGGTCTCATGGGTCATGGTGTCATGGGTCATGGTCTCACGGGTCATGGTCTCATGAATCATGGGATTGAACCCCATGTCAGGCGTTTGCTTTAAGATTCTCTCCCTCTGCCCTTCCCCCCCTCCCTCAAATAAATAAATCTTTATAAAGAAAGATTACAACAGCAGATTTAATGAAGGAGTTTGATGCTTGCCTCTCTACCTAGATCACCAGATACATGACAGGTAAAAGTGGCAAGCTCATACCAGCAAGTTGGACTAAGGACTCATGCACCACAAGTAACGTTTGCCTCCAGGACATGATTTTCTGAAACAGAGAACAAATCTTGGAAAGCTCCCAACAAAACAAAATACAATTTTTTCTTGATTTATGTGCTTGTTGCCCTTCTAGAAAAAAAAAATCAGTCTATATTTCGTTCTGCTGTAAAACTTGTGGTTTTTTAATTTATTTTTAATTTTTTAAAAAGATTTTATTTATTTATTTGACAGAGATCACAAGTAGGCAGAGAGGCAGGAGGAAGCAGGCTCACCGCCGAGCAGAGAGCCCGATGCAGGGCTTGATCCCAGGACCCTGAGATCATGACCTGAGCTGAAGGCAGAGGCTGTAACCCACTGAGCCACCCAGGCGCCCCTGCTGTAAAACTTGTTTAAAGATTTGTTCCAATGCAAGTGATATGATAGGGAACAATTTGAACTAAACACATTTGTTTATGCATGGCTTTTTCAGCAAGAAACACTAGGTGAACCCAGAAACCAGCACTTAGTTGGGTGAGCCCTGTAGGAATACACACATGTACACACTCACACATTTCGAATACCTACTAGCCATCTCATTTCATCACCTGCATCCCAAGCTGCATGCACACACTTGTTTATGTTATTGTGACTTTCTGTTCAGTTTCTGATAAACCTCCTCTCACCACTTCACAATAAAACACACTGCAGCTTTTTCATTGCCCACTTTCACTAGCTAGCTTCAGGACTTTTTCAGATAAAGTGCTGTATTTATTGTAGTACTTGTGTATCTCTTAGCCATTTAATGTGTGTAAAACTGTGCTACTATTCTTACTGGGGCCATAGCTTTTTCTTTGTGTGTCACTGCTGAGTTCTATTCCTAACCCCATTTTTCTAATATGTGCCATGATTTTTACTGCACAATTTTGCATAGCACATTTTTAGGAACACACATGTCTTCTTATAGAAGAAATGACTTCCTAAACATCATCCCTCCTTCAAAATCTTGTCTTATTTGTCTTTAGAATAAAACAGAGTTCTGTTTAACATTCATATAACTCTAAATAGATGTTGTACTTTCATGAGTGTCTGGAGAGACATTATAAACTTGTGAAAAACTGTCCTGTGCCTTGCTAGGACTCCAGCATCCCAGAACCCTGTCTACTAAATGCCAGTCTTACTCTGCAATCACAGAACTGATCCAAAAGAACTCCATAAATTTCCAAATGATCCTGAAGGCGTGTGTGTCACTGCCCCAGTTGAGAACTACTGGTCTCTTTGAAGCTGGAGAAGCGATGAAGAGGATTAGAAATTCATCAGATAGAAATATATTTATTTATCCTAAATGGCTCATTCTCAATAACTCAGAGTCAAATATTGTGGGTTTCATGCCTGAGAAAATATTTCAAGGCATTTGACAGTTTCTGTAAGTCTATCCTGAATATAGTTGCCGACACATAAGCACACCCATACTGTGTTAAGTAGACTCCCACTATTTCAGTCAATGTAAAAATAATGATGGCAAGAACTGCTTTTATACTATGGCGTCTTGCTGGTATTACAAAGATGATCAAGTTCAAACCCAAGTAAGATAGACACCAAGATTTCTACTGTTTCTATTATACTTTCCTAATCTGTGCAGTGTCACTATTACCATGTTTATTAAATGCATTAACAAAGAAGATTTGGAAAACCTACACACATAAAAACATCACTTTACACACACATTCCAGGATCTTCAAACTGAACTCTACCCAATGGACTCATGTAAGAGTGACTGCATTTCTTCATTCTTTCCACAAACCCAGCTGAATGCTTAAAGTTGCTCTCTATACATCTGTGCATTTTTGCTGCTACCAGTTGAATTATATGCAGCTGAACTGAATTCCAAGCCAGTTTATGCAAGTTTTGTGGATTATTGATGCTACATAATTTAAATCTACTATAAATCTATGAAGTATCAGTGCAAAAGGAAAAAGCGCTTGCACCCATAACTACTAAGAGGGTAAGCGCTTTTGAATTAAATAAAGGTGACTCACTAAAAATTGCCATTGCATTTTGTATGGGTGACACAATTCTAAAAAATTCAAAATAAAATGTAAGAACAAATAATAATTTCACTTTCTGATTGATTCTTGAATGTCTTTAAGTTCTCCCTCCTCTTTAAAAAAAGTGAAATTGGGATTTAGACAGTATGTTATGATTGGATTTTACTTAAGCTAACTGACTAGGTCTCCAAGCACAGACTCATGCTCGAAGGCAAGGAGGGTGCACCATACTACACTAAAATGGTAAATATATAGGCATTTTAGACTTTTAAATTAAAAGAAAATATTTAAAAATGTATGTTTCAAGTTTTTATGATCCTTGAATTTTTTAAATCAGCCAACAAACTACTAGTTCTGGTTGCATTGTGTAAGGTGACCTTTTCTGTGCATTGCATTTCCAGAATTTGGCATAGTAGAACCAAACCACAATAGTCAATAATGGACTATTCACAAGTAGCAGATGATGCAGACATAGGTCATCATTTGTTTGTCTTTATAACATTAGGTATAGTACAAATAAAAATAATCTCTCTCATCTACTTTCCTGAACCAAAATTAAAAACAAAACAAAAACAAAAACAAAATAGAGTCTAAGGAAAATTCCAAAACATATACTTATTAACTGGTTTCTTTTCTAACAACCTTGGTGTTCCTATTAATCATCTTCACTTTCCTGAGATGGAGAGGGGAGATTAATTAGCTGCACCCTTAATTTAAAAATGCAAACATCAGCACAGAAAACTTTTCACATTCTTTGTCCATGAGTGAAATCTCAAAATTAAAATAGCTATTTTGAGTCCAACTGGTAACTATAAACACCAATGTAAACAAATCCTGCATGGTGGGGAAAGATGGCAAGAAACAGCAGGAGTGGTATTTAGAAGTTCAATTTATTTCTTTGTAAATTTATTCCAGGGAAGGCCCATTTTACAGATACATTACATCACTCAGCATTTGGGATGCATACATGTTCAGGATAATCTATACCAGAACTACCTTCTCCCATTTTTATTTTCTGTAAAGTTGCAGAAACAAATCCTTTGTCTGTTTCCCTGATCATTTTAAATAAGGTGTCAAAAGTCTCTAAGGTGTATAGACCTAAGAAAGTACAGATGGTCCCAGAGTCAGGCCTACACATCTCTCCATTCCCCCTCTTTCCAGCAGAAGGGCAATATGTTTCCAGATTTGGGGAGCTTCTGGAACTGGGAACACTCCTTAGAAGATGGCAGGTAGAGGTGGAGTTGGAAGAAATGGTACTTGGGGGTATTTATAAAATGAAAAACATTGGTCCTGCTCCTTGAAGGAATGGTAATAGGCCTCTCTCCTTGACAGTACCAAAAGAGATCTCTTTTTATGAATTTGGTCCACCAGTGGGTTTTCAAGGCACAATTATACAAAGTAGAGCTCTTACTGCTTGTCTTTGTGCATTCCTTCTAATCAAGACTTAGAACAGGAGTGGCAGTGAGAATGAGCCTCCTCAGCCCCTTCCCACACTTTGTTAGATGTTAATCGAGCTGATCCTTCTTCTCAAGAGGCAGCTTGGTGAGTATCAGTGAGCAGAGGCTTGAAAACCAGGATTCAAATCTGTACTTTGTGACTTCCTAGTTATGAGGCCTTGGGTAAGTAATGGAAGGCTAACTCTGGATCAAATGGCCCCCAAATTACAGTGGTTTGATAAACAAGCAGTGTGTTAATTGCTCCTGGAAAGTTTTCCAGATCATCAGGTGACTTTTCTTTACATGATGACGTAGGTCAGGGCTCAGTAAACTACAAACTGTGGGCTGGATTCGGCCTGTGGCATGTTTTTTATATGGCCAATGAGCTAAGAACAGGTTTTACATTTCTAAATGGCCAGAATTCAGTTGGTTCTAGAAGTATTTATATAATATTTTTAATTTTCCTTCTTGGTCCTCAAAGTCTAAAATATTTACTCTGGTATTTTATAGAAAAAGTCTGCTGCTCCTTGATGTAGGGACCCAAACTCCACCTACCTTATGACCCCACCATCATCAACAGGAGGTTTCCAGAGACCATTCATTAATCTAGAAGGAATAAGAGCACACAGGATGGATGGTATATAACAGAGTTTTGTGAGTCAGGTCCTGAAGGGCTGCATATTGGTCCCTCAACTCCACCGCATTCTAATAGTCAGAAATTGGTCACTTGGACACATCTAGCCCATATATATATAGCCCAGCTGCTTTCCCAGGAAGTAAGAGAGGGGATTAAAGTCAGCTAGTCTCTGCCACAGAAGATTACTCAACTTCTCTGTGTTTCCTTTTCAACCTATGTGAAATGGGAATAATAAACAGGATTTTAGAGAATTGAATGCGTTAATACACATAAATGCTTAGAACACAGCCTGGAACCTTGCAGGTGCTGTGGAAATGTTTACTGTTATTTCTCTTTTCCTGCAGGTTAGAAATCTAAATATCCTTCTTGACCTCTATTTTCCCCCCTGGTCCCAAATTCAATCCATCACCATGTCCTACTGACCTCTATTATCTCTCAGATATACTCTCTTCTTAATTATGACACTTTTTAAAAATAAAGATCTCACTATTTAGTATGGTGAGGCCAACAGATCTAGAGATGACTGCCATTGAAAAGATAGTTTAGTAAGCTCACAGATCCATGGGGGGCCACACAGGGAAGCACCAGGGTTGGTAAAGAGACAGAGGGAGAGAGGAATGGGCCAAGCAGGGTAAGCAGGTTTTGGATTGGTTAGTTTGAATAATTTCACTGGGCTCTGTGGGGCTGTTTCTTGTTATCTGACACCTATCCCAGGGGTGATTAAGTCTGGTGGATAGTGGCTCAGAATGTAAGAGTTTGATGAAGGAGACAATTGAGGATATAGATCTAAATTGGTTTGTCTACATATGAAAGACATGTCTGCAGACCCGTTGCTTATAATCCCTAAGAATTAGCTAACACTGTGAAGGGCAGTGCCTCCAGATCAGCCAAGGCCCAGATGTCAAGCATCACAATACAGAAGGTAAAAAGACATGGTTAGCATTGTCACTGCCCCTTAACTGGATTGCTTGCAATGTTCTTTTCTCACCTCCCTTACCGTTGTGAAAAAACCCTACTCCTTGTAGGCAGAGTGACCTTTTGAAAGCCTACATTTGATCGTGTCACTAGCCAGTTTACAACTGTGCAGAAGCTTCCTGATGCCCTTGGGAGAAAGATCAAAGTCATTCATAGGGCTGTAGTGTAGATCTCTTTCCCACCCTCTTCCCACACTGCTCTCCCCCTGGGTCTCTGTGCTTCAGGCAACCTGGCCTGTCCTTGCAACATGCCTTGTTCCTCCACCTACTGGGCCTTTGCACCTGCTCTGCCTTCTGTCAGAAAAGCACTTCTTGCTCTGCACCCTCTCCTCCTTCCCGGTTTAACACATGCTTCAAATTTCAGCCCAGATTCACTTCCTCAGAAAGATTTGCATGCCCCCCCCCCATTGTGTGATTACTTGCTTGGGTGCACAGTGGTAAAGCTGTGCTGACCTGGCTGAGTGGGTTCAAATCGCAGCTTTATGGCTTCTACCCTATTTGACCTTGAATGAGTTATTTAATTTTTTGAAAACTCAATTTCTTCCTCTCATAGCATAGGGATAACAATAGGAATATTCTCTTGGGTTTCTGTTAGGATTGCATAAGATAACCCACATGTAATGTTTGATAATTTCTAAAACTTGAGTGTTTCATATTAATATTTTTCTATTTAGCCTCAGAATTTTTTGTAACCCAGAACTCTTGGCAGCTACTAGCAATTAGTCAGGATTCAAATTGAGAGCATTTTTACATTCCTGATTAGGAGAATGGTTTGTTAATTATTATCAATCACTTCAGAAGGTTAATAGAAGCTAATTAATAATTTAGATACTGTTAGGGAACTGACATTTGCTCACCATGGGCAACAAAATGATTTTTTTGCTTATCTGCCATGACATATACTATCATCCTTTTTTGTTAATGGAGACTTCTATGTATAACTATCATTATACAGAGAAAAATAGTTAGAAATAAGAAACTATGAAAGCAAATGTAAGGGCATCATTATTAACTGGCTTTTTCTCACTTTCTGCAGGTAAAATTTCATTTTGATTTCTGAATTTCTTCTGATAAGGTCTTACTTTTATTAGGGCAAAAGAATGAGGCATGATGAACATGTTCATATACAAAGATTGGCTTGATGTAAGGGCTGGGAGTGGAGGGAAGGATTGACTACAATGGACCATGAGGGAATTTTGGCCAGTGATGGCACTTTTCTGTATCTTGATTGTGGCGCTGGTTATACAACAGCATGCATTTGTCAAAACTAATGGAGTTGGCATTTAAAATGTGAATTTGACTCTATGCAAATTATATCTCACTTTAAAAAGATTAAATTGATAATTTGATTTCCTCCTAACCTTAGGAACTGCTAGTAGTGACATTGTTTTTCCATTACATATTGAAGAGGTCAAGAAGAATACATTTGTATATTCACAAGACCATAATCCAGTTATAATGTCAAACCTTAAAGCTAATCATAAGTGTAGTTCTACTTAAGTAATTGTTCTTATTATGGAGGTAGAGTATTGCATGTGGTAAGTAGGAAATGGGAGGTGTGTACACAAGACACAGCATCCAAAGAGGACTTCTAAAAGGCTGCAGTTTTACCTAAATACATGGAATTTAGAAAATTCTAGATTTTTTCTAAAAATGATAAGAACGTCTTTACATGATGTAACTACTGTGTGTAATGTTGAAATGGAGTGTGAAGGTACAGATTGAAAACTCTAGAGTTCACGCTTGTTTTTTTTTTTTTTAAGGTTTATTTATTTATTTGAGAGAGAGAGGGGCAGAGGCAGAGGGAGATGGAATTTCAAGCAGACTTTGTGCTGAGCACAGAGACCAATGCCAGGCTTGATCTTATGACCCTGAGATCATGACCTGAGGCAAAACCAAGAGTCTAAGATTTAACTGACTGTGTCACCCAGGCACCTCTGGAGTACATGCTTTCAATATCAAAATGACTTATGACTGCTAATTTAATCTTGCTGCAAATAGAATTACATTCTTGGTTTTGATGGGTAAAAGGAGATTTCATTATATTTGCTTGGCCCTCATCCCTAGTCGATACAGAGGGTGAATGCTTTGTGCAGAAACATATGACTTCTTGGGAAATATGAGTTATCAATTGAACCAGAGGTAAAAAACAAACAAACAAACAAACAAACAAAAAAAACTAAATGAACAACAACAAACCAAAATAAAAGTGTTGAG
This sequence comes from Taxidea taxus jeffersonii, assembly GCA_003697995.1. Classification (NCBI taxonomy): domain Eukaryota; kingdom Metazoa; phylum Chordata; class Mammalia; order Carnivora; family Mustelidae; genus Taxidea; species Taxidea taxus. Next base: position 5,138 of record RCUC01163716.1, on the reverse strand, counting down.
AAGGTGGTAACTATCCAGAAGTAAATGCTATTATTGTTCTTTCTTTCCTTTTTTAATTTTTAAGAGATTTATTTATTTATTTATTTATTTTAGAGATTGAGAGAAAGAGAGTGCAAAGGGGAGGAAGAAAGGGAGAGAGAGAATCCCAAGCAGACTCTCTGCTAAGCATGGAGTCTTCCCTCTGTGTAACCATCAGTTTGTTCTCTATAGTTAAGAGTCTGGTTTTTGGTTTGTATCTTTTTTCCTTTGTTCATTTATTTTGTTTCTTAAATTACACATATGAGTGAAATTATGTGGTATTGTCTTTTCTGACAAATTTATTTCACTTAGCCTTATATTGTTTAGATCCACCCACGTTGTTGCAAATGACAAGATTTCATTCTTTTTTATGGCTGAGTAATATTCCATTGTATGTGTATACCACATCTTCAGCCATTCATTTATCAATGGACACTGGGCTGGTCCCATAATTTGGCTATTATAAATAATGCTTCTATAAACATAGGGGTGCATATAACTTTTCAAATTAGTGTTTCATATTCTCTGGGTAAATACCCAGTAGTGGAATTACTGGATCAAATGGTAATTCTAATTTTAATTTTTTGAGGAAAGTCCACACTATTTTTTTCCACCATGGCTGCACAAGTGTTACTCCCACCAACAGGCACAAAGGTTTCTTTTTCTCCACATCCTCACCAACATTTTTCATTTCTGGTATTTTTTATTTTAGCCATTCTGACAGATGTGAGGTGATATCATTGTGGTATTGATTTGCATTTCCCTGATTATTAATGATATTAAGCAACTTTTCTTGTGTCTGTTGGCTATCTATATGTCTTCTTTTTTAAAAAAATATTATTTATTTATTTGAGAGAGAGAGAGAGCATGAGAGGGGAGAAGATCAGAGGGAGAAGCAGGCTCCCCATGCAGTTGGGAGCCTGATGTGGAACTCGATCCCAGGACCCTGGGACCATGACCTGAGCCGAAAGCAGTCGCCCAGCCAACTGAACCACCCACAGTCCCCTGTCTATATGTCTTCTTTGGAGAAATATCTGTTCATATTTTCTCTCCATTTTTAATTGGATTATTAGGGGTTTTTTTTGGTGTTGTGTTTTATAAAATCCCTCTATATTTTAGATACTAACCCTTTACCAACTATGAGTTTTGCAAGTATCTTCTCTCATTCAGTAGGTTGTCTTTTAGTTTTGTTGATAGTTTCCTTTGTTGTGCAAATGCTTTTTATTTCGATGTAGTCCCAGTTTTTGTTTTTGTTTCCCTTGACTCAGGAAACATCTATAAAAATGTTGCTATGGCTGATGTCAGAGAAATTATTACCTGTGCTCTCTTCTAGGATTTTTATGGTTTCAGGTTTCACATTTAGGTCTTAATCCACTTTGAGTTTATTTTTGTGTATGGTGTGAGAAAGTGGTTTAGTTTCTTTCTTTTGCATGTAGCTGTCCAGTTTTCTCAACCTCATTTGTTGAAGAGACTTTTTCCCCTTGCATATTTTTGCGTCCTTTGTTGAAAATTAATTGACAAAATAATTGTGGGGGTTTTGGGGGGTTTCTATTCTGTTCCATTGGTCTATGTGTTTATTTTTGTGATAGTTACCATTCTGTTTTGATTACTATAGTTCTGTGGTATATCTTAAAATTTGGTATTATGATACCTTCAGTTTTCTTCTTCCTTTTTAAGATTGCTTTGGCTATTTGGGGTTTTCTGTGGTTCCATAGAAATTTTGGGATTGTTTGTTCTACCTTTGTGAAAAACGCTGTTGATATTTTGATAGGAATTGCATTTAATCTGTATATTGCTTTGGGTAGTATTGGCATTTTAACAATATTTATTCTTCCAATCCATGAACATGGAATATCTTTCCACTTGTTTCTGTCATCTCCTCATCAATGTATTGTAGTTTTCAGAGTACAGGTCTTTCATTTCCTTGGTTAAGTTTATTTCTAAGTATCTTATTACTTTTGGTGTAGTTGTAAATGGGATTGCTTTCTTAGTTTCTCTTTCTTCTGCTTTGTTATTAGTGTATAGAATTGCATCATATTTCTGTATATTGATTTTGTGTCCTGTGACCCTACTGAATTCATTTATCAGTTCTAGCAGGTTTTTTTTTTTAAGTCTTTGGGGTTTTCTGTATAGAGTATTATGTAATCTGCATAGTGAAAATTTTATTTCTTCCTTACTAATTTGGATGCCTTTTATTAATTTTTCTTGTCTTATTGCTGTGGCTAGGACTTCCAGAGCTATGTTGAATAAAAGTGGTGAGAGTGGACATTTTGTCTTTCCTGATCTTAGAGGAAAACCTCTCAGTTTTTCACCCACTGAGTATATGTTAGCTATGGGTTTTTCATGTATGGTCTTTATTATGTTGAAGTATGGTCCCTCTAAAACAAGTTAGTTGAGAGTTTTTATCAGGAATGGATGTTGTAGGGGTACCTGGGTGGCTAAGTGGGTTAAAGACTCTGCCTTCAGCTCAGGTCATGATCTCAGGGTCCTGGGATCGAGCTCTGAATCTGGATCTCTGCTCAGCGCGGAGCCTGCTTCCTCCTCTCTCTCTCTGCCTGCCTCTCTGCCTACTTGTGATCTCTGTCTGTCAAATAAATAAATAAAATCTTAAAAAAAAAAAAAAGAATGGATGTTGTACTTGTCAAATGGTTTTTCTGCATCTATTGATATGGCTTTTATTTCTCTTTTGATATGAGGTATCTATCCTGTTGATTCATTTGCAAATATTGAGCCACTCTTGCATCCCAGAAATAAATCCCAATGAGTGTGGTGAACGATTTTTTTCAATGTATTTGTGGTTTTGACTTGCTAGTGTTTTGTGGAAGATTTTTGTATTATTTTCATCATTATATTCTCATATAAGTATTGCTTATTGCTTATTGACCTATAGTTCTCTCTCTCTCTCTTTTGGTAGTGTTTTTATCTAGTTTTGGTATCAGACTAATGCTTCAGGATAATGCTGGCCTCTTAGAATGATTTGGGAAGCTTTTCTTCCTCTACTATTTTTTTTGGGTAGTTTAAGAAGAATAGGTATTGACTCTTCTTTAAATGTTTGTTAGAATTCACCTGTGATGCCCACTGGTCTTGGACTTTTGTTTGTGGGGAGTTCTTTGATTATTGATTTAATTTCATTCCTAACAATCCATCTGCTCAAATTTTCTATTTCTTCCTGATTCAGTTTTGGGAGGTTATATGTTTCTAGGATGTCCAGTTTTTTTGGCATATAATTTTTCATAATATTCTCTATAATTTTTCATATTTCTGCATTATCAATTTTTATTTCTCCCTCTCATTTCTGATTTTGCTTGAGTACTCTTTCTTTCTCTCTCTCTCTCTTTTCTGGATAAGTCTGGCTAAAGGTTTATCAATTTTGTTGATCTCTTCAAAGAACCAGTTCCTGGTTTCATTGTTCTGTTCTATTGTTGTTGTTGTTTTAGTTGCTGTTTCATTTATCTCTACTCTTTATTATTTCCTTGCTCCTACTGGTTTTTTTTTTTTAATAGCTCCCTGAGGTGTAAGGTTAGGTTGTTTATTTGAGATTTTTTCTTTCTTCTCTAGGTAGACCTGTATTACTATAAACTTCCCCCTTAGAACAGGTTTTATTGCATCATAATGTACATGACACATTGGACAAGATGGATCTAATAGATATATTCAGAACATTCCAACCTAAAACAGCAGAATACACATTCATCTGAAGTACACATGGATCATTCTCTAAAATAGGTCACATATTGGGCCACAAAACAAGTCTTAACAAACTCAAAAATATTGAAGTCATACCACACATCTTTTCTAACCATAACACTATGAAAGCAGAAATCAACTACAAGAAAAAAATCTAGGAAAAGGAAGTACATGGAAGTTGAATATAACATGCTATTAAACAATGAGTGGGTCAACCAAAACATCAAAGAGAAAATAAAATAAATAAATGGAGACAAATGAAAATAAAAACACAAGTGTTGGTTTTCTATTTGGATGGCCTATCCATTGATGTAACTGAGGTGTTAAAGTCTTCTATTACTATTCTATTACTATAAATTACTTCTTTATGTTTGTATTAACTGCTTTATGCATTTAGGTGCTCTCATATTCTCTGCATAAATATTTATAATTGCTATATTTTTTGGTTGGATTGTTCCCTTCATGATTATAGACTGTCCTTCTTGTTATAGTTGTGGTTTTAAAGTCTGTTTTGTCTCATATAAGTATTGCTACCCTAGCTTTCTTTACACTTCCATTTGCATGCTAAATTTCACTTTCAATCTGTACGTTAGGTCTGAAATGATCTCTTGTAAGCAGCATATAGATGGGTATTTCTTTTTTATCCATTCTGTGGATGTCTATGTGTTTTGACTGAAGCATTTCAGCCATTTACATTCAAAGTTATTATTATAGGCATGTACTTTTGGCCATTTTGTTACTTGTTTAATGGTTGTTTCTGTAGTTCTTTGTTCCCTTTTTCTTTTGCTCTTTTCTTTCATTTGTCTGCTGGCTTTATTTGGTGATATATTTGGATTCATTTTTCTTTATCTTTTGCATATCTATTACTGATTTTTGACTTGTAGTTACCATTAGATTTGTATATAACATCGTATTCATATAGCAATCTGTATTAAGTTGATGGTCACTTAAGCTTGAACCCATTCTTTTCTCCTCCCCCACCATGTTTCAGGTTATCTATGTTATATTCCACACCCTTTTATTTTGTGAATCTTTTGACTGATTTCTATAGATATGCTTGTTTTTAATACTTTTGTGTTTCCTACTTTCTACTATTTCTTCCTTTCTACTCAGAGTCCCCTTTAACATTTCTTGTAAGACTGGTTTATTGGTCATCAATTCTCTTAGCTTTTGTTTGCATCCTTGCTGGATAGTATATTCTTGGCTGCGGAACTTTTTTTTTCTTTCAGCACTTTGAATATATCATGCCACTCTCTTCTAACCTGCAGTGTTTCTGCTGAAAAGTCAGTTGATAATGTTATGGAGTTTCCTTTATATGTAACTGTTTTCATTTCACTCATTGCTTTTAAAATTCTGTCTTTATCACTAGTTTTTGTCATTTTACTTACTATGAGTCCTGGTGAGGGCCTCCATGGGTTGATTTTTTGGGGGGG
>RCUC01163715.1:0-39179 GCA_003697995.1 Taxidea taxus jeffersonii | reverse complement strand
GGTTTTGGGTGTAATTGTAAATGGGATTGACTCCTTAATTTCTCTTTCTTCTGTCTTGTTGTTGGTGTAAAGAAATGCAACTGATTTCTGTGCATTGATTTTATATCCTGACACTTTACTGAATTCCTGTACAAGCTCTAGCAGTTTTGGAGTGGAGCCTTTTGGGTTTTCCACATATAGTATCATATCATCTGCAAAGAGCGATAGTTTGACTTCTTCTTTGCCGATTTGGATGCCTTTAATTTCTTTTTGTTGTCTGATTGCTGAGGCTAGGACTTCTAGTACTATGTTGAATAGCAGTGGTGATAGCGGACATCCCTGCCGTGTTCCTGACCTTAACGGAAAAGCTCTCAGTTTTTCTCCATTGAGAATGATACTTGCAGTGGGTTTTTCATAGATGGCTTTGATAATATTGAGGTATGTGCCCTCTATCCCTACACTTTGAAGAGTTTTGATTAGGAAGGGATGTTGCCCTTTGTCAAATGCTTTTTCAGCATCTATTGAGAGTATCATATGGTTCTTGTTCTTTCTTTTGTTAATGTATTGTATCACATTGATTGATTTGCGGATGTTGAACCAACCTTGCTGCCCTGGAATAAATCCCACTTGGTCGTGGTGAATAATCCTTTTAATGTACTGTTGGATCCTATTGGCTAGTATTTTGGTGAGAATTTTAGCATCTGTGTTCATCAAGGATATTGGTCTGTAATTCTCTTTTTTGATGGGATCCTTGTCTGGTTTGGGGATCAAGGTGATGCAATACAGCCCTTGTTTTAAAGTCTATTTTATTTGATATAAGTATTGCTACTCCAGTCTTTTTTCCACTTCCATTTACATGGCAAATGTTTTTCCATCCCTTTACTTTCAGTCTGTATGTGTCTTTAGGACAGAGATGTGTCTCTCATAGTCAATGTTTAGATGGGCCATGTTTTTTTTTTATCCCCTCCATCTATCTATATCTCCCCTCCATTTATCCCTATGTCTTTTGATTGGAACATTTAAGCATTTAGGCTTTAAATGCCTTATGAAGTTTTGAAGGTTAATTGGGAGCTTTGCGTCTTCAAGTCCTATTGTATATTGCCACAGGGGCCTGAGGGATGATAACAATAGGACAAATTTGTCAGTTTCACTGCTTGACTCCAACCATTCCATCCTTATTTTCTCATTATCTTTATGGTCTGGTAAGTGTTCTATAATGTAGTTACATAAACTTTTCCTGCAAAAGGCCAGATTAAAAAAATTAAGACTTTTTGAATTTTCTAACGTCTCAGTTACATTGTCTTCTCTTTCTTCTCTTTCTCTTCTTTGTCCTCTTCAATCCTTTAAAATTGTGAAAACTATATTTAGCTTGCAGGCAGAACAAAAACAGGCTGAGGCCACATTCAGCTCAGGGTCCATTGATGACAAACTGGACTATACTTTAACTTTTATTTGTTTGTTTTTAAACATCTCCTTTTAATAGTTAGGTTGTTTGCATTTTCACTGTGTCAACCAATGCTATAATTAAAAATCCTACCACTTGTGTATTTGTTCGTGTGTGCCAACAGAATCTTAGAAGTAGAATTAATAATTTAAGTATATTTGTATTTAGCTCTAAGACAGACACTGCCAAATTACCCTCTGTAATTGTTGTATCAGTTACCTTCTAATAATAGTGTATGAAATTGTTATTCCCTATACCTTTATAAAACTTGATATTATCAAACTTTAAAAATTTTGCCCATCTGATGGGTAAAAAACAGCATCTCACTTTTAAGAATAATATTTTCTTCATTCCTAGTGATGCTAGGAATCTTTTCATATATTTATGAGATGTTTAAATATATTTTCTGGGGATGCCTGGGTGGCTCAGTTGGTTAAGCGGCTGCCTTCGGCTCAGGTCATGATCCCAGTGTCTTGGGATCGAGTCCCACATCGGGCTCCTTGCTCGGCAGGGAGCCTGCTTCTCCCTCTGCCTCTGCCTGCCACTCTGTCTGCCTGTGCTCGCTCCTGCTCTCTCTCTGACAAATAAATAAATAAAATCTTAAAAAAAAATTTATAAATATATTTTCTGTGAGATTTCCTGTTAGTTTGCCTTTTTGTCCTTTTTTTATTAATTTGTAGGAGTTCTCATTAATCTTTCCTCTGCTTTATATGTTACAGAATTTCCAACTAGTTTATCACTTGCCTTTTAACACTGTTTAAAAAGTTTCATATTTATATTTTTGGCAAACTAAAACTTTTACTTTGTGAATTCTGGGGTGTTTTGTCTTGTTTTAGATGTCTTCACTCTCAGGTTAGAAGTGTGTCGTTTTTATGTATGTTTGACTAAATTTCTATCAGAATTTGAAAATAAGGTTTATAAGGAAAATAATGGTTTCTTTCTAACAAGTTATATGATTTTTTTTGTCTTAATTGTCTGGCAACAGCTAAATCCGTGGTTCAAGTGTGGTAACTATCCTACTACTTATGCTCTTCAGTAGCTACTACAAGCTGTCAGTGCTAAAACGGTAGCTCTACACCTGAAAACTAATGCTGGGTTTAAGCTGGGCAAGTTTGAAAGACTAGCACTAGCATCTGAATAGAATTCCAAGGCAGAAAAATAGGTCATGAGGAGACTTCAAATATGAGTGGGACATCTTTGAGAATCTGAATTTGTAAGAAAAATTTTACCAGCAATATTGATGTGTTAGTGGGGAAACAGGCCTGGAAATGGGAACAGATGCACCCAGTCTGGGTGAATCCATAGCCACAGTTTTCGACCCTGTGAGCTTATAACTTCTGTATGTTCTCAGTCCTTTACCAGCAATTCTGAAATCCAGAAACCTCTGCAGACCCGACTTTAAAAAAAAAAAATTATTATTGAAATCTGACCTAAATGGATGTGAGACTGTATTGAAAGTCTTTATCCCACTTAGTTTGAAAATGCATACATTTTTCTAAATAAATAACAATGTAGTTGATTTTAAGTTGTTCTGGAGGCTATTGTGTAGTATCTGGTATGTGTGCCTCCTTATCTCTTTACTTTCCTAAAATCCAAAAAATTCTGAATTCTGAAACCTTAAGCCACAAATGTTTCTGTTTAAGGATTGTGGACTTGTAATAAATATCTTATCTGAAGGCTCCGGGTGGGATCGGCTTTCTTTTTGCCTCTTTATGGTTTTGGTTTCACTTTCGAATATTATTTTTAATAATAATACATTTAATAAATGCATATGTATTTTTACTGTATGGTCTCAATTTTTTTCATGATAGGGATATAGAAGATAGCCTCCAAGAGGACCCACAGTAATCCTTGCCCTTGTATAATTTTCCCCTATATTAACTCAGAGCTGTCCTGTGTATGCATAGAGAATATGGTGATGTGTGACTTCCGAAGCTAGGCCATAAAAGACATTTCAGCTTCTGCCTTGGTTTCTTGGAAATTTGGCTTGGGAGGAAGCCAGCAGCCTTGGCATGAAGACATAAAAGAGCTATAAGAAGAGACCTGGATGAAGAGGAATCAACTTGCCAACCATGTGGGTGACACACCTTGGAAGTGATTTCTCCAGCCCCAATTGAGCCTATTGATGACTGCAGCCTTGGTCAACACTTCCACTGGCACCTCATGAGACACTGAGGTCATAGCTGCCCAACCAAGCTTGTCCCACATACACAGCCCACAGAAACTGTGAGAATAATAAATAACTGTTGTTGTTTTTTTAACTGCTAAGTTTTTTGGTGATTGGTTATGCAGAAGTAGATCACTAAGACAATGTATGTTAACTAATGAATAATTAATTAATTCCAAAACATCTACTGTTTGGAAATTGTTTTCTGCAGGGCCTCACACCAATGAATAGAGTTATTGTGGTATTTGATCCCTGATGACATTTCCTTCATAATCGTATATGGACAATATCTGGGATTTTATTATTTATCATACATAGTATTTAAATTTTTTCCCAATGTTCTTTCCCTTTTCCTCTTTGAGAGAACCGCTGATATAATTTTATTTTCATGAAACTCCTATTGTGTCTCTAGTCTGATTGTGGTCAAGAAATAGTTTTGCATCAGTGATCTATTGCTGTGTAACAATAATAACTCAAAAACTCAGTGTATTAAAACAATGACAATTTATAGATGGTCCCCTTATGATGTTTTGACTTAAGAATTTTTTATCTCATGATGGTGTTATAGAAATAGGCATTCAGTAGAAACTGTACTTCAATTTTTGAATTTTGATTTTTTTTTCCTGAGCTAGTGATACGATACTCTTGTGATGCTGGGCAGTGGCAGCCAGGCATGTCTCCCCATCAGCAACAGAATCATGAGGGTAAATGACTGATACTGACAACCTTTCTGTACCCATCCAACCATTCTGTCCTTTATGTTCAGTCTGGTATTAGAAAAATTACATGAGGGGTGCCTGGGTGGCTCAGTCATTAAGTGTCTGCCTTTGGCTCGGGTCATCATCCCGGGGTTCTGGGATCAAGCTCTGCATCAGGATCCCTGCCCAGTGGGAAGCATGCTTCTCCTTCTCCCTCTCCCTCTCCTGTACTTGTGTTCTCTCTCTCACTGTGTCTCTCTCTGTCAAATAAATAAAATATTTTAAAAAATTACATGAGATATTCAACACTTTATTATAAAATAGGTTTTGCGTTAAATGAGTTTGTCCAACTGTAGGCTAAGGCAAGTGTTCTGAGAGTGTTTTAGGTAAGCTAGGATGTTTGATAGGTTAGGCATGTTAAATGCATTTTTAATTTATGATACTTTCAACTTGCAACAGGTTTATTGGGAGTAACTCTATTGTAAGTTGAGGAAGATATGTACTGTTTCTCATGATTCTGTGGGCTGGCTGGGGAAATCCTCTGCTATTGGCTAGATTTCCTCATGGAGCTTTGTTCATCTGCGGGGTCTGCTGGAGCTGCAGAGTCTAGATGGTCCAGTGTCATGTTTGGGACCTCAGCAGGGATAGCTGGAAAACTGAGACCTCTTTCTTCACATGATCTCTCATCAGCATTTGAACCCAAGCATTTTCCCATGCTGGCTGAGCTCTAAGAGAACACAGATGGAAGCTACAAGGATTCTTGAGATCTCAGCTTTGGAACTTTCACAGTATCACTTCTGTCACGTTCTAAAGGTGAAAGCAAATCACCAGACCAGCTTAGATTCAAAGGAGTGGAGAAAGAGCTCCAGGTCTTTACTGAAGAAAGAACATCGCACTATAAAAGAAATATAGTCTCAGGGAGAAGTGATTCCTTGGGGGACATTTTTATAATGATATACCACATGCTTCATTAGGAGAAATTATGAATATTAATTTACAAGATTTTAGCAGCCTGGGTTCCTGAATATAGAGTCAGAAGATCCAGGATGATCCATTCATTAACCATACATAAATTAAGAATCTACTATGTGTTGGCCCTAGGGAATAAAAATATGTAATCCCTTACTTGAAGTAAGAAACAGATTTTTTTTTTTGTCTCTTCAAATTCAGTCCTTTAGAATTAGGAAATGAGTATCTACATAGATAAAACACAGCAACAGGCATTTCTCAGGTGCCTTCGGTGTTTAGAATTCCACTATTATCCCTGAGGCGCTTTGTTAGGAGATAAATACGGCAGCCTCTGTGAGTTATTGATGCTCTCTGCAGATGTGCCTATGGATACCACACTCTTGGCCATAACATCTGCCTTCTGGGTGTTTGATAGGGCATCTGAGTCCTATTTGGCTCCACCTGCCTTTCTGTTATACACTCTACCATATGGCAAAAATGGTAGGATTGAACTCTCATGCCTTAAAATAATTGGAGTAGGTGTCAGAAGGAGGTTATGGAATTGTCTGTCTGTATTTTATGTGCAGAACAAAGTATTGAGCATTAGAATACAACAACCTGAATAAGATATGACATAGAATCATAAAGCAGGAAGAAAGAAACACAAATCATCTAGCCATCCCTCTCATTTGACAGTTAAGAAAATTGAGACTCAGGGGCACCTGGGTGGCTCAGTGGGTTAAGAGTCCACCTTCAGCTCAGGTCATGATCTCAGGGTCCTGGGATCGAGCCCCACACTGAGCTCTCTGCTCGGCAGCAAGCCTGCTTCCCCCTCCCTCTCTGCCTGCCTCTCTGCCTCGTTGCGACCTCTCTCTCTCTGTCAAATAAATAAATAAAATCTTAAAAAAAAGACCTTGTATCCATAAGGAAGATTAGTGACAATATCTAAAATTGATGAAGAATTAACTTAATGTGTGTCAAGCAGGGTGCTAAACTTGTACTTTCTTAATGAATCCTCACAACAACTGGAAGAGTGGGTATTGTTAGTACTTTCACTTATAAGGAGGAGAGCTTAAGTAACTTTCCCAAATTCTAAGAATAAAAATTTCAGAGGCAGGTTCTTATTCAGGCATTCTTACCCTAGACACCATGCTTATAATCACTGTGCTAATCCTACTGTATGAATGAGGCTGACAATAATGAAAAATCCAGGTTACATGGGAAATCTTTAGGTCCTGAGTAAGGTACTAGACTAGAGACAGAGGACATGCAGATGTTGGGTGTAGAACACAGAACCTGGCTCATGGTAGAAGCCTAGGCTGAGTTTGAATAAATGTCCAAATATCCCATTTCCTGGTGAACTGACAAGTTAGTAGATTACACATTATGATTAGAATTTTTTCTCTTGCACCAAAGACATTGCTGGTGACAGTCTGGTCATAAATTAATTAAATATAACTATGGTATGGGAGGGATAATAAATCTTCTTTTTCATATTCCACTTTATAAATGATTATTTTTGTGGTCCATTCACTTATTCATTCACTTATTGTTTCATTCAAGAAATTGAGCATCAGCTTTGTGCAAGACATTGTATTAGACACTGAGCCATTTCAGGGTCACCTTTGGAAGCTGGATAAGTAATGGCTAAATCATTAAATAAGTTTGTTTTTACTCCTGTAAAATCCCAAATGGGTGTTTCTGGTAAATAGGTGGATCTTTTCCAAGTAGAAGTTCAGACATCTAGCTCCTCTCAAGGCAGTTGCATGCATCCACATCAAGCTCCAGAAGGTGGAAGAGTATGGAGGATGTCACAAATTTGAGACTTTTATGGGTTAGACATGGAAGTGGCACCTATATCTCAACTAACATTCATTGGACTAGAACTAAGTTACTGGCCAAAACCTAAGTGTGAGAGAGCCTGGAAAAAGTATATCACTATATGTCCAGAGAACAGAGGGAATAGTGGAAAATGATGAAAAGACTGTGAAATCTTCTGACTTGACTCCACTTCTCTCTTAATTCATCAACCCTTCTTTAAACCTATCCATTTTCTTGAATTTCACTTAAGTATTTATAATTTAAGTTTTTTATTCTATAAAATTAAAAAATTCTATCATCAAATTTCTTTTGAAATGACATTCAACTCTTTTATTTAATAGATGAGAAATATGAGGTCCAGAGAGTTTAAATAACTTGCCTACCTTTCCACAGCTTGTAGATGATAGAGCTAAGATTACAGCTTGGAAGTTTCTTGATTTTTTAATGTTTTCTTTTTTTTAAAGATTTTATTCATTTATTTGGGAGACGGAGAATGAGAGAGAGAGTATGAGAGAGAGGAAGGTCAGAGGGAGAAGCAGACTCTCTGCTGAGCAGGGAGCCTGATGAGGGACTCCATCCTGGGACTCCAGGATCATGACCTGAGCTGAAGGCAGTCACCCAACCAACTGAGTCACACAGGCACCGCGCCCCCCCCCCCCGCCCCCCGCCCCGCCATTCTGTACTTTTAAATAACATCAATATCTTTCCAAGTTATTATTATCTGTTTTATAATTTCACTTCCCACAGAACAGTTTGAATTCATTTTGTAGAGAGCTCGATATGAAAATTATTTATTTATTTCACTTATTTTGTATTTCATTTTATTTTTCTTGTTCAAAGAGGTTCTCACTATAGCCTTTAGGTGGCACAAGTTAGCTAATCCAAGGCTGTTGTGCAGCTACAATAATTACAGAAGGTTCAAGTAAAGTTTATGGAAAACAGGAGCTTTGAAGATGTTTTCTGTTGATTGGCTTATGCTATTTATTGTGGATATCCATAGCATTTGCTAATGCTGTTTGCCTCACTAGGGTGTTCTGAAGACCTATACATTGATGTCTGGAAAGTATTTTATGTACCACTGTAGGATGGTACTGCAGCACAATGTTTTGCCTTTGTTAGGGCAATAACAGTGATTTTGGAATTGAATTTTCCCACTTGCTTTCCTTTTTCTCATTCTTATCCCTGGAGGGTTGTAAACTCCTTTCCCAAGGTGTCAAGGAGGAGTGGTATTTACCCAGTGCTTCTTATGTTGACCGGCACTCTGGCAGTCATTGTGAGGAATCCTAGGAAAATCTATTCTTTCTTGAGATTTAATTCAGTTCTGAAGACAATATTTAGCTAAGAAAAAAAAATCACAGAAGAAGCAATTTCAAATAAAAACACTGAGTGATTATGTGAATAATTAGTCCCTCTGCTGTGAACATGTACAAACAGTCATCATACACCACATAGGTGAAAACGTGTTCTATGATTTTGTAAAGAGTATTGGAATCTGAATTGGAGTTTGAATATGCTAACTTCATTTCTCCTCACAATGTCAGTTGCTAGTTTTATCTAATAATATGAAGTCGGCAGAACTGTTGGTGTTCTTGGATTCAGCATTGTGGGTCCTTTCTCATTTTGGGTGGTATTCTTACCCTCAGCTCATTCCTGGCACCTAGTTTTTTTGTTGTCTTCCCATTATTCCTCACAAAATCCACTCTCTCAACCTTCACAATAAAGCAAATGCAACCGATGCCAACCTCAATTTTTCCTGATATCCACCAAGTTTTAAATTTTAACTCATCTCAACCACTTTGTAAAAATGTACACAGGGGCATTATAAGAATTCAAATGATATAGATAAGGACATCCTAATTTCTATTTCCTGAAGTTTCCACTGTAAACACTTTCATGAAAATTCTTCCTTATACATTAAAATATGCATACATATGCACAAAAATGGGATAAGAGGTTTTGTGGTGAAATTGAAGTCCTCCAGCCTTGTATTACAGACTCAGGAACTTAAAATACATTGTATCCAGGGACGCTTGGGTGGCTCAGTCCCTTAAGCGGCTAAGTCAGTTAATCGGCTGTCTTCAGGTCAGGTCATGATCCCAGGGTCCTGGGATTGAGCCCCGCATCAGGTTCCTTGCTCAGCAGGGAGCCTGCTTCTCCCTTTGTCTCTGCCTGCCACTCTGCCTGCTTGTGCTCTCTCTCTCTCTCTGACAAATAAATAAATAAAAAAAATATAAAAAAATGCATTATATGCAATTATCCTCTGTGAGTTAATGATATATCTATCTTTCAAATATTCCAAAATGTGAAAGATTATTTCTGATGATCCATTTCTATTTTAGTATATCTTACTGTACAATGGACACCTGCATTTGGCTTTTAGTGCCCTATTAGGAAAACTCACAAGTATGGTTCCTATTGATTGCATGAGGGAAAAGGTTTAGAAAATTTTGGGTATGAGTCAGTGAAAAAATGATTAAAAACATTTTGATTCTAGTCCATTGGTTTAGTCCCTATTGTATCTTCTAGAACAAAGTTCGATATCTTTTTTTTTTTAAAAGACTATTTATTTGACAGAGAGAGACAAGTGAGAGTGGTAATGAAAGTGGGAGAGGGGAAGTGGAGGGGTGGGAGAGGGAGAGTGGGTGAGGGAGAAGCAGGCTTCCCGCTGAGCAGGGAGCCTGATGTGGGTCTTGTATCTAGGATCCTGGGATCATGACCTAAGCCAAAGGCAGACGCTTAACAACTGAGCCTCCCAGCCACCCCCAAAGTTTGATATCTTGAAACTATATTATGGCTTCACTATTCCCCTATTAAGTTTCAAAACTTTGGTTTAAATTTTTATATGGAAATATCTTCTGTAGAATGTAGAATCCTGTACACTTGATCTCTTGAATACTTTTCTCCCATTCCAAATACCTGCCAATCATTTTTTTTTAATCTTTTAGGTTCAGCTTTTTCCTTCCTCTTGTTCTTATTCTAATCTGAAATTTTTTCCTTTTTATTTCCATTCTGAAGAATAGGGTTTTTTCCTTTTTATTTCCATTTTGAAGAAAAGGGTTTTTCATCCAAGATAAACCATTAACTAATTAGACAGGTAAGCTTTTTAATAGTGTGCCTAGTATATTTCCAGGTGCTGTGAAGGTTATGGGAAGAGACAGTGTTGTTTAGCTCTTTAGCACTTGGATCTTCAACTCAGGTTGCAGGGTTTTGTACACTTGTATAACTAGCTGTGAGAATATGGGCACTTTTTCTTCTGTGAAGATGACAGTAAGAGTAATTCCATCAAAGATTGTTTATATAATTAATAGAAATAATCTACCTAGGCCATTGATCCCAGTACCTGGTACATAATAGCTAATAGATGTTATTATTTTTACTTATAATTCTCATCCATTATTATTAAAAAGTGTTTCACATGAAGACTGTCTCAAGAAAATACATGGTTTAGCTGAATTAATATTCATATATAAAAACACAAAGAACAGAATAAAATAACAAAATTGAGTGACAGAGATTGTGAAATTGTCAGTAAGAACTATAACTAAGGAGGAGTTCATGAAGAATGCAGGGAGTTAGCTGAACCTTGAAAGGTAGGTTTAAATCTTCAAAGAAGAAAGAGAGACAAAATTCCTTTGTGTAGACAATATATGTTAAGATTAGTTTTTCTTGAATATCAAGACTTGGGATCCTTCCATCTTTTATGGATAAGCTACATATAGTGGTAGATTCTGGCAGGACCAAGAACACTGTAGCTTCAAGGCCCCAGGGTTTGATGAATATGTGCTGTGGGGATTAATAGAGCAGATGAATGAGTAACAGAAATAGTAATTAAGCAATATGATAGTACAGACTGTGGCATAACAATGATTAATGGGATGTCTCAGGTGAGCACTGAGGCACAAGGCAGAATTGAGAGCTCTTGGTGTACCAGAGAAGTGTCATTAATCAGCATTACATCATGCTTGAGAATAGTTTATTGAAATTATAAAATAGGTACTTAAAATAACATTAAAAGCATAATTTTAAACATGCACAATTGATTCTAGTGAACTCGTATGCCAGAAATGAATTCCAACCTTTCAGAGGACTGTACCCCAAGAAAAAGAAAAAAAAAAACAACACCTATGCTTCTCAAAGCTGAAAGTAGCCCATTGACACAGTGTGGTCCTGCCAACTTTACCTTCTTAAAACCATTCTTTTCTGGAAACCACAGTAGAGACCAGCAAAAACAGAAACGAAATTTTGGCAGCGTTTCTTCCTCCCTCATGTGCCTTGTAATGTCGCCCAAGCTGTCAGCCAAGGCTGGCTGTTTCTTCCACATCAGATCGCCAGGGAGTGTGTAAAGGAAGGGGTTCTGGACAATGAACAAGCATCTGCTGAATTTGGGATAATCTATTGCAACTACACATCAAAGAAAAAAGATGGAGTTTGGGGGTTGATCATCCAGGAAAGAGATCAGGTCTTTCACCTTGAGCTGCTATAGTGGGTTCATCCCAGTAGGAGTACAGTTCAGCATCTAGCATTGATAATCAAGTGGTTAGACAAGAGGTCAACATCCAGAGTCAGATTTGGGTTGCTACTTGGGAACTCAGGATCTGGAGAAGAGCTAGGGTTTGGAGAAGTCTTTTGGACAGAGAAGGGAAGAAGAAGCAATGTAGTACAGAGTTGATGCACTTGACAGGGCCCAAAGAGGTAGCTAGAATATTAGGCCATCAGAAGCTAAGAAAGAGGCATGAATATGTTCTTCCTCAGAACAACCAGAGATAACCAGACCTGCTGTTGCCTTGATTTTGAACTTCTGGCTTCCAGAACTGAGAGAATAAATTTCTATAGTTTAAAGCTACCAAGTCTGTGGTAATTTTGTTATAACAGCAACAGAGAACTAACAGCCTGTAGAGCTTGCCTCAAGAAATAATTTTGAGTTAAGGGGTTCAGAAACTTGCTAACTTGCTGAACTCAGTATCCAGTAATAAGTCTCTACAGTTCATTCCAGGAGTCTGGGTTTGTGAGACCAAAGCAGAAAGGTTTGATATGGATGAATGGAGGGATCACTCTGCTGGTTTTATTGCAGATCATTTTTTTTTCTTTCTGAAATGGGTGGAAGCCTTTTATTTCACAACTCATGCCTACCAGCTTGCTTTGATAGCTGTCAAGCTGGATGAGTTTAAATACTTTGATGAATAGTTAAAATACCAACTTAAATGCAAAGGTTTTTTTTTTTTTTTTCATCTGTTAAAAGAACACAATTCTAGAAACCACAGACAAGGGCTTGGAGCTCTGGTTTCATTAATTTATTCATTAAAGTATATAATAGGCATATTCAAGGGCTCTGTTTTCTTGGGATTCACGTTTCATGGGATGAAACTAAACTTCCATTTAGTATAGTAAACTTCCTTTACTTAGTTTACTCTTCCTTCAAGTTCCTCTCAGTTGATGTATAAAGATTCAGGCTTGTAAAATGGATAAGAAGGAGGACAATGATTTTAAAGAAGGATCCTTTGCTCCTTGAAAAGATTAAATCCATCGTTCATTCATTTATTTAGTGAGTATTTATTGAGAAACCTTGTGGCAGATACCTTTTAACGCACTGAGGATACAAGAGTGAACAATGCAAACCTCCCTCACCAAGCTTAATTTCTATTGGGAGATAAAGACACTGAACAGATAAACCAATGATGTTTCTATCATTTATAACTCCTCCCCCCCACCCCGCAAGGAACCTGGTTCCTCTAAAGGCAACAACTTCCATTTGAATTCCTCGTTTCCACTCTTGAATGCAAATCTGCCCTTCATCTAACAACCAAAGTGATATTTCTAAAGCACAAACCAAGTCATTTCCCCCCTGACTTTGCCCTTCAGGGGCATCTCTTGCACTTAGAATGGAATCCAGACTCCTGCAAAGTTTTGCATTACCTGGTCCTGCCAACCTGTAACCTTTTTTCATGCCAGTTGCCCCTCTGCTCACTTGTTCAGCCACATTGCTTTTCTCTCCTTTCCTTGAGTACCTACCCACACAGGTAACTTCCTCTATCTGCAATTCTTTTCATTCCTTCCTCTTTCAAAAGGTCACTCCTGTTATTCCCTATCATAGCAGCTATTACAGACTGGAAATATATTTTTATTTGTTTTGTACTTGTTCCCTGCCAGTCTTCCCCTGATTTTGCTCATTTGAAACTCCCTGAGGATCTGGGATTACAGTTGTGTACCTAGAACCTAGTCCAGCACTTGGGACATAGAAACTATAGGGAAATATTTGCTGGGTGAATTAAAAAAAATGAGAAATGTAGTAGTGAGTAGGCGCCAAGCTTTTAAAAAATCAACCCATTGCAGAGTTACTTATTTTTATATTACATGTGTTGCTTTATACAAGTATTATCTTCTAGTCCTTTTGTGTCTATGGTTGTAGGTCCAGAAAGGAGAAAGTTTACTGGGGGTTAGGTGATTTGTTGCCTTCAGACATACTTTTATGTTCCCTCCCAGTAACAATATATTGGTTCACAAATTGAAGACAGCCATCTAATAAATACAGCTGGCTGTATGTATCACCAATAAAATAGGAGATAAATGAGATTATTCTTCAATATGTTCCAGTAAGCAGGTCTCCAGTTTATGAGCATTCAATCTACCCGTGACCTTTGTACACTAAAGATTGCTGTCCTATTTTTGAACCAGGTAGTTTCATCTTCCTTCCCACTATTGAAACTTGAGGTGCTCTTAATGCTGATTGAAGGAAGAGATGCTCACAAAGCCAAGTTCTCTCTCTTTATAAGGTCAAACTTAGAAATCACTATTGCTTCATGTCCAATACGCACCAGCGCTGGTGGCTCAGAAGTGACCAGTGAAGTCTCTGCCTCTTAGAAGAAGACTAGAGTCTGGTGGCTTCATGTCATAGCTTTACCCATAGGGTACTGTACCCACTGTAGTTCAGGACCCTTCTACATTAAGTAGAATTTCGTGGGCTGATCTGGCAACCCAATAGCCCTTCATGACATTGTTTTAAAGGAAGAATGCAACTGGAGTGCCAGATAATAAATCTTCAAGGAAAAATTTAGAACTTAATTCACCCACAAATAAGAATGAACTTCACTTTTTTAATTCTCTGGAGAGAATCTGAAACCAATTGTTTTGGAGTTACTGGGCCAGTTTAGCTAATTTGGAGTTACTTAGCCAAGAACACTTGATTTTTCTATTTTTTGAATTTTCGATAATGAATTGTCCTTTTTATTAAGAAAAAATATTTTTTCAAAAGAGCAAAGACATACAGGGAATACAATGACATAAATATCACAAATGACATAAGGATCCATCCCAGGGGAGGTGAGGATAGGAAATGTGCACATTGCATGGAATCACTCACACGTGATACTGGGAATCTGTGGTGGAGCTCTCAGTCTCAGCCTGAAGAGGAATGGACATGAATGAGCAGATTTGAAACCAGAGTTTACACTGATGTGAACAGCTTCTGTTTGAACTTTTGGTTTCCATTTTTGAACGCAAATCTATCCTTCATCCAGCAGCCAAAGTGATATTTCTAAAGTATAAACCAGGTCGCTTCCCCCTTGGCTTTGACCTCAGCTTTGATCCTTCCCTTTGGAAGACGAGTCTAACTCTTGAAAGCATATTATATTCTCTGTTGGACAATGTAGAGGGTGGCCAGAGGATGAGCTTGCAGTCAGACATAGAAATTGTCAAGTTGTCATGTGAAAAACAACCTGGACCCACTTTCTTCTCCTCATTTCTGCTCTGGGGATGCTAAAGTCCAGATGTTGCCAGTTTATACTAGGCTTCTCTTCTTTCCATCATTTATTCTAGATATTCAGAGAAGGAGTAAAAGTATGTCACATAAATTGTAAAGGATTAAGAACATTTTTTTAATAAAATTTTTTTTAGATTATTTATTTATTTGACAGACAGAGATTACAAGTAGGCAGAGAGGCAGGTAGAGAGAGACGGCGGGGAAGCAGGCTCCCTGCTGAGCAGAGAGCCTGATGAGGGGCTCAATTCCAGGACCCTGAGATCATGACCTGAGCTGAAAGCAGAGGCTTAACCCACTGAGCCACCCAGGTACCCTGGATTAAGAACATTTTTAATAGTTTGCATATGTTTGGCACTTTATAATCTACCAGGTGTTTTCTTTTTAGGAATTTAAGAAAATTAAGAGTGGTAAATACACATAACAAAAAAATTTTCATCTAACCAGTTTTAGGTGTAGGGTCTAGTCAATAGCAAATAGATTCCAATTCTTGTGCAGCCATCACCACCCTCCATCTTTACAAATTTTCTCATCTTGCAGTACTGGAACCCTGCATCCATTAAACGACAATTTACCAAGTGTTTTCTTTTCTTATGTATTATTTCATTTTTCATACTCTTCTCTCTAGCCCTGAAAGTGAGAAGGAAGGTAATACTAGCTCTGTAGAGCACAGTGGTTAATGGGGAAGGCCCTGGAGTCAGGTTATCTGGCCTAAACTTCACTCATTAAGTATTAACTGTTAACAATACAGAACCTGTGTTATGAGATTGTTATGAGATTGTTGTGAGGATTACACAGGGTTATTCATAAAGTGTTGAGAACATTGTAGACACACAAATGCTGGCTATAATCATCCACATTTTGCAGATAAGAAAAGACTCAGGGGTGCCTGGGTGGCTGAGTCAGTTGAGGGTCCAGCTTTTGGTTTTGGATTCAGGTCATGATCTCAGGGTTGTGAGATCAAGCCCAGTGATGGGCTCTGTACTGGGTGTGGAGCCTGATTAAGATTCTCTCTCCTTCTCCCCCTGCACCTCCCTACTTGCATTCTCTCTCTCAAATAAGTGAATAAAAAATCATTTAAAAAATATAAGACCCAGAGAATTCAAGCAATTTACCTAACTAAACCCACAAAATTAATAAATAGCAAGTGGACACCTAAACTGTGGTTGATTTAGTGTTCTTTCCTATCTCTCAGTCAATAATTAATCAAGTCCTAGCTCAAAACCAACACAGGCAGCATGCAATAGTCCAGATTTTAGGTTAGAAAAATGAAATTATTTCACTTGAGCCTTATTTTATGATTTTTTAAAAAAGTAGATTCTACATCCAGCGTGGAGCACCAACTGAGTGAGCCAGGCACCCTTATGTTTTGACTTTAGAGTCAAGGCCTTGCAAACTTCCTTATCAGCCTTGGAATTCCATTGGAGGTACTACACATGAACTTAAGGCATCTTGGGAATCCAGGAGAGCAAAAGCTGCAGATGGGGAAGTTAGAGGAAAGGTGGATGAAGGTCAGATAGGAGTGAGGTAAATTTATTCCAGTTCTAAGCTAGGTGCTAGAGGCCCAAAGGGAGCTTCTTTTGAGGGGACTAGCATAGGGAATGTTTTTGAATTGCAGAATAGCAATGGTGAAGGAATCATGCAAAGCTATGTTAAGAAACCTTTCTCAAAATAGGATAGATTCTGGACCTAGGCACAGGTGTGTGTGTGTGTGTGTGTGTGTGTGTGTGTGTGTGTGTATGTGTGTGTGTGTGCACGTGCGCACACCTGGGATTTAAGGCAGGATTCTCTCCTCACCTTCCTGCCCCACTCAGTACAAGTGCCCTGGGAATGAGGGGGAAACAGCAGAACCCTTCCTGTCCCAAGAGAGGCTAGGCAGAAATGGGCAGAAAAGCGATCTGGTCATCTTATAGTTTAGGAATTGCTGAGAGTGAGAAAGAAGTTCTGTGATTAATAATACCATGAAAGAGCCTGAGGCTTGGCTTTGAGTCATAAGATCCCTACCATTTATTTCCAGATTCCACTAGTGCAAGAATTAAAAGCTCTTAGTTTTAGTGTTTCTAGCAGCAAGGTGGGGAAGTCTTTGTATAGGTGGATGCATCCTTCAGAACTGGCAAGAGGCTAGGACAGGGCAGAAGATAATATGGGTAAGATTTGCAAGATGAGCTACATACTTCCTTATGCTATTTCCTGTTTTTCGCTTAGGACCCCCCCCCCCCCCCCGCTTTTTCTAGTACTTCTAACCTCTTCTTCATGGCACATTTTGTGTGTGTGTGTGTGTGTATAAGCATGTTCAAGTCTCTCATATAACTAAAAATCAAAGAAATAAAACCGACAAAATAGCCCCTCATCCTCAGCTCCCTGTTTCCTCTGGTTGCTGCTCTTGATTCTTGACTGTCTTCGTTGTCACATACGCTTCTCACCCCTTCATTCCAGGAAACTGTTGCTGCAAAAAGTCACACAGGTCTCTGCAATCCTGAATCCCATGACCACCTTTTCTCCTTTTGATGATAATGACTGGGTCTCTGTTTGTTTTTCACTGCTCTATCCTCATTACCCAGTAGCACATACCTGGCACATAGTACATGCTTGATAAATACTTGTTGAATTAAATTGACCTCTCTGTGGCATCTTATACTTTATCATTCTCTCTGTTCTTCATCAGGCTTCTTTCTTGCTTTCCTTCCCACCTGTACCTCTAAGTCAACATTTTCTGAGCTGAATTCATTCTCTTTGTCCCCATCCTACCTCTCCTGTGATTCCTTAGCTCAGTGAGTAGTACCCACCATGCACCCAATTGTTCAAGCCAGAAATCTGGAACCAGGTTCATTCTTTGCTCTTCCTCATCTCTCACCCTTAATAAATAATAAAATCCTACCAATTTCAACTCCTTAATAGCTCTCAGATCCATCTTTTTTCTGTAACACCGTTGCCATCGGCAAAGTCCAGGTCACTGTCATCTCCCCCTCCATTATGGTGGTGGCTTCCTCATTGTTCTTTTTGGCCTCTGGCCTTTTCAGACTCTTTGTCTCATCTCTATCCTGAATGGATATCTTACAGTCATCCCTCAGTGTCACTTCCTTTAGGAAACTTCTCTAAGTCCTCCCTACCCCTTTGTGTTAAGATATGTTGAGTATGTCTATTATGTGTGTTCCAAGCACTTAATCTTCCTGTTATAATTTTTTTAATTGCTCAGTTGTCTAACTAACCTATTAGAGTTTAAATGTTCTGTTTTGCACTGCTGTACTTTTAGTACCTAGTGCAGAGCCTAGAATGCATAGTATGTAGGAGCACTTAGCACATAATAGATACTCGACAAGTATTTGTCAAATGAGTCAGGGAAAAGATCCTCTAAACTGAAGAAGCACCATTTTGTACTTCATCTAAAAATAAACAAGATCAGTAGTTTAGCAAATAAATCTGTGGTTGTGTACAAACCTCCCACTCTCAGTTCATGTGGTTGATGAACCTCAACTATGTAAGTTAAACCTTATTATCCAAAGAAAAATATTCAGTGTGAATTGCAGTGTCCTAATTTTTGGTGCTCCTGGCAACGAGGAGCTGCAACAAACAAAATTAGCAAGGAAACAAAGGTAACAAAACCTCATTTATCTACTGGAATCTTTTCTGTTTAACTCTGCAGTCTTGGTTCAATAATTAAACTGCAAATTTGTTAAGATTCACTGCTTTCCAAGTCCATCACATGCTTAGGCCGATTTGCGTGTCTCTTTCTGCTGGGAAACTATCTGTCTCTAGAGTGGCCCAGAAAACAAATCTTTTCCACATTAATTACTCAATGATTACAAAAGGTAAAATAAGAGTTATGTAATAGAGGGTTTGTTTTCCTCCTGGACTACTTGGTAGTGAGCATGCATACTTTTCCTTGGGAATGCTTACAATGATGTTATTTTACGAATGGTAGAGTTTCTTCTTGTGGTCCTATGAATAAGATACTAATTCCCATCTTCCTATCTCCATCAATTAATTAGATTTGTCCAAACCCTTCTGCACCTGTAATTAAAATTTTGGACTATTTACTATGTTTACAGGATGTGAGAATTGCCAAAGCAGTAGGAGTTGTATTCTAGGTCCTCAGTACTTTTGGGAGCATGGGATCCAAACCCTCAAGAAGCATATGTGATGGGTTGTGAAGAAGTAATTGTAACCAAAACCTCATAGGCAGGGTACCTTCCTACTAACCATCATCCAGTAAATATTGAATATTTCAACTCTAAGGGTGAGTTTTTTACAAACTGAAAAGTTTTTTTCTTCTTGAGTTGTAGTCTCTAGAACTGTTGTTGCATTTTAAAAATACTTTTATAATTTTTTAATACTATAGCATGTATAGATATCTAGTTTAGGAGGAATAATTTGATTCTTTTCTCCTCCCTTTCTTTTCTTTCATAAAAAATTAATAGTGTCCTGGGGTGCCTGGGTGGCTCTTGCTTCTCCCTCTGTCTGCTGCTCCCCCTTATGCTTTCTCTCTCCATGACAAATAAATAAAAATCTTTAAAAAATAGCTAAAAATAAATTAATAATGCCCTATTTTTCTTATGCTTTCTCTCTCCATGACAAATAAATAAAAATCTTTAAAAAATAGCTAAAAATAAATTAATAATGCCCTATTTTTCATCAAAATAATATGAACACACAGTTTGAAAAGTCAAATAATATTATTAAAGTCTTAGAGAAAACCCAATATTTTCTTAATTCCTCCAGCTTTTATTGCCTCTTGTCTATTGGGCTGCTCCTGCCTCTCTCCAATAACTATTTTCGAAATCTTTAGCTTTTTAATTCAGTATTTATTTCTAATATCAAAATACTTTGCAGATACTGCTATTATTTGATATAATATTTTTAGGTATTACTTATTTTGGCTTCTAAAAAAAGATTTTATTTATTTACTTATTTGAGAGAGTGAAAGTGGGAGGAGGAAAAGAGGGAGAGAGACGAGCAGACTCTGTGCTGCGCATGGAGCCCAATGTGGGGCCTGATCTCATGACCCAGAGATCATGACCTGAGCTGAAATCAAGAGTTGGACACTTAACTGATGGAGCCACCCAGGTGTTTCCCCCCTACCTTTTTTTTTTTTTTTTAAAGAGAGAGAGAGAGCAAGAGAGCATGGGGTGGAGGAGCAAGGGAGAAGGACAAGCAGCAAGAGTAATGATAGGGGCAGAGAGAGAGGAGAGAGAGAGAATCTCAAGTAGACTACCCACAGAGCATGGAGCTTGATGTGGGGCTCGAACCCACAACCCGAAGATCATGACTTCAGTTGAAATCAAGAATAGGATGCTTAACTGACTGAGTCATCCAAGTACGCCTTGGCTTTCTTACAGCTCTTCTCTCCATTCTATTCCTTCCCAAATAGTAAAATCACAATTTTTGGCTGAATCAATATTCAGTGATTTTTTTATAACTGTTACATAGTTATATATGCATGTAATTGGTATATATCTCATATATAGTTAATATTGTGTATAGGTAATAGTACAGTCACACTATATATGCTGTATGTATAGCTTATACTATATATATTGTATTTAGTACAATATATGTATATATTTTGTACTAATATGTAGATTATACTATAAACTATATTATATATACATGCTATACAAGTTTAAACATACTAAAATGTAGTATATATATGTATATATAGTATATATTTGTTCTTTATATTATAATTGCTCTTATAAAATTTTTAAGGTTTTTTGCAGTTAATGTTTCCTTTATATTTTGATTTGCTTAGTTTTTACATTTTTTTAAAAGATTTTATTTATTTATTTGACAGATAGAGAGATCACAAGTAGACAGAGAGGCAGGCAGAGAGAGAGGGGGAAGCAGGCTCCCCGCTGAGCAGAGAGCCTGATGTGGGGCTCGATCCCAGGACCCTGAAATCATGACCCAAGCTGAAGGCAGAGGCCCAACCCACTGAGCCACCCAGGCGCCCCTACATTTTTAAATCTATGGTTTATTCTTTCCTTGTGAAGTGGCTCTCAATACAGCTTTTCACATGATAAAATCTGTAAGATAACCTACAATTTCCATTTGTTTCCTAGGAAAATCCATCCAACCACCTTTCATGTTCCTTTTCCAATTAGGACTGGTTGATTTTTAAACCTATTGTACATCTGGTTACTAGGACTTGTTTTTTTTTTTTTTTTTTAAGATTATTTATTTATTTATTTGTCAGAGAGAGAGGGAGAGAGAGCAGACAAGCACAGGCAGACAGAGTGGCAGGCAGAGGCAGAGGGAGAAGCAGGCTCCCTGCCGAGCAAGGAGCCCGATGTGGGACTCCATCCCAGGACGCTGGGATCCTGACCTGAGCCGAAGGCAGCCGCTTAACCAACTGAGCCACCCAGGTGTCCCACTAGGGCTTGTTTTGACACCATCTCAAGAATTCCTTCTCAAGAAATTTTCTCTCTACTACACAGAATCATCCTTCTTCTTGGTTTATTCCAGCATTTTAGAGAAACACATTTCTCAATGGCTTCCAGAGAAAGTGTGCCTAGGAGTTTGCATTATTTCTCATTACAAAATGAGACTTTGTAACCTGGAATTCGTTTTATTTTAACCCATGTAGTTTGATGTTGAAAATTATTTTTTCTTTCAGAATTTGTCTTTTTTTAAAATTAGAACTTTTCCTCAAATATCTGGCAATTCTTGGCAATTATTCTTGGTTTTCATTTATATGATTTCTGTGGGGCAAGCTCCTTCCTTCCTTTTTTCTCTCCCTCCTTTTTTCCCTTCCTCCTTTCCTTCCTTCCTTCTGTCTTCATTCCCTTTCTCTCTCTCTTTCTCCCCAATGTTATTTATTACTTTGACCACTAAAATTGGTTTTAAAAAATAAACCAATTTGAAGGAGAGGAAAAAGACCTGATCACATAAATTTACAGCTATATTAAAAAATTTTTTTTAAGTTATATACACAAACACATGCATGCAAATATACAAATATATACCCAAATGTCTATATACACATGTAAATCTGTATACATATACATTTATATAATATTTTTCACATATAGTAAAATGAAAGATCTTTTTTTTTAAGATTATTTATTTATTTATTTTGACAAAGAGATAGTGAGAGAGGGAACACAATCAGGGGGAGTGGGAGATGAAGAAGCAGGCTTCTCTCCAAGCAGGGAGACTGATGCAAGGCTCAATCCCAGGACTCTGGGATTATGATCTGAGCCCAAGGCAGACGTTTAACAACTGAGCCACCAAGGTGCCCCAAAAAGCAGATCTTAAATGGACAATTGATGAGTTATGACAAATGTATACCTTGTACAACTAATACCTCAATTAAGAAATAGAATATTTCCATGAATCCAGAAGTAGCCTTCAGTTTGGGAGCTTTTAAAGACAAAGTTGGAAGGTTCCTGGGTGGCTCAGTTGGTTAAGTGTCTGCCTTTGGCTCAGGTCATGATCTTTGGGTCCTGGGACTGAGCCCTATGATAAGTTCCCTGATCATCAGGAGGTCTACTTCTCCTTCTCCCTCTGCCCTTCCCACCACTCGTGCTCTCTGTCTCTCTCAAATAAATAAATAAAATCTTAAAAAATAAAAAAGACAAAGTTGGAAGATAATTTTGACTAAATATATTCAGCTTTATCACTCTTCTTTTTGAAAACAGCATTGGGGCACATGGGTGACTTAGTTGGTTGAGTGTCCAACTCTTGGTTTCAGCTCAGGTCATGATCTCAGAGTCATAAGATTGAGCCCCATGTCAACCTCCACAATCAGGTTGGGGGGGTCTTCTTGAGATTCTCTCCCTCTTCCTATGCCCCTCTCCCACTCCCCTCACATGCTTTCTCTCAAATAAATATTTAAAATAAAGAAAAATAAAAACAGCATTAACAAAGATATACGGGGCAGGGCACCTGGGTGGCTCAGTGGGTTAAAGCCTCTACCTTTGGCTCAGATCATGATCCCAGGGTCCTGGGATCGAGCCCCACATCGGGCTCTCTGCTCAGCAGGGATCCTGCTTCCTCCTCTCTCTCTCTCTGCTTGCCTCTCTGCCTACTTGTGATCTCTGTCTGTCAAATAAATAAATACAAATCTTAAAAAAAAAAGATATACAGGGGCACTGGGTGGCTCAGTTGGGCCTCCCACTCAGGTCATGATTCCTACATCCTGGGATCGAGTCCTGCATCAGGCTCCCTGTTCAGTGGGGAGTCTGCTACTCCCTCTGCCTCTGTCCTTCCCCTTACTCATTCTCTCTCTCTCTCAAATAAATAAAATAAAATAAAAGAAATACAGAAATGTTTTTAAAAAATAATAAATTATATAGCTAAATAAACTTTTAAAAGCTTAATAGAAGAGTTATGACATTGTTTTATTTAGACATTATTTTTTCTTTATACCTTAGAGTTAACATAAAAGATTACCAAATTCACTAACTGACTTTGTATTGATTGTATTCTATTAATATTGTATCCACTTATTCTCAAATTCCTGTCATCTTTTTTGTATTCATTAATTTTTGGGGGAGGAGGTTGATTTTTTTTTTAATATAGGGATTCAACAATTCTATACATTACTCAATGCTCATCAAGATAAATGTACTCTTAATTCTTTTCATGTATTTCATCCATTGCCCGCCCACCTCCCCTCTGGTAACCATCTCCATAGTTTTCCATAGTTCTCTATAGTTAAGAATCTCTTTTAGTTTGTCCCTTTTTTTCTGTGTTCATTTGTTCTGTTTCTTAAATTTCATATTTGAGTGAGATCATTTGGTATTGGTCTTTCTCTGAATAACTTATTTCCCTTAGTGTTATATCCCCTAGCTCCCTCCATGTTGCAAATGGCAAGATTTCACTTATTTATGGCTGAGTAATATTCCACTGTGTGTATGCATGTGTGTGTGTGTGCACATTCCTTTTTATCCATTCAGCTATTGGTGGACACTTGGATTGCTTCCATAACTTGGCTATTGTAAATAATGCTGAAATAAACATGGGGGTGCATATATTTTTTGAAATTAGTGTTTTAATATTCTTTGGGTAAATACTCAATAGTAGAATAACTAGATTACATGGCAATTCTATTTTTAATTTTTTGATAAACCCCTATACTGTCTTCCACAGTGGCTGTACCAGTTTGCATTCCCCCCAAATGGTGTTATGAGGGTTCCTTTTCTTTTACATCTTTGCCAACACTTGTTTTATCTTTTTTTGATTTTAACCATTCTGACAGGTATGAGGTGAGTTCTCCTTGTGGTTTCGATTTGCATTTCTCTGATGATGAGTGACATTGAACATCTTTTCATGTGTCTGTTGGCCATCGATGTTTTCTTTGGAGAAATATCTGTTTATGTCTTCGGCCCATTTAAATTGGGTTATTTGTATTTTGATGTATTGGGTTATATAAGTTCTTTATATATTTTGGGTATTAACCCCTTCATTGATTTTTTTTTTTTTGCATTATTATTGTTGGTGTGGGACTTTGATGACACTTTGTTGTAGGTCTGCAGTGATTTGAGATTTTTCTCTTTCTCATTTCAAAGAGAAAAGTTAATTTGGATGGTTATTACATTTCTAGTTAGAATTCCGTTTTTCTTGGAGAGGATGTTCAAGAGATCTGATTTGTTTCTCTTACTCTAAGTGCTTTATCATACATGATTATGTTAATTGTCCTTTGGGGCAGGATTTTTGTACTCATTCTATAGAGTGCAACAGAGTAAATGGAACCAAAGTTACATACTTAAGACCAATGCCACTGGGATTTAACTCAGGTCTTTTCAACTCTCTGACCTTTGCTTTTCCCATTGGAAAATTCAACTCTCTGACATTTGATTTTCCCATTTGAAAATTTGGAATTGTCTAAAATGCCAGTAGTGCTAAGATTGAGAAATCATAGCTTAAAAGCTTTAGGAAGTTAGGGCAGTCATTTTCTTTAGGTGAATTATATTTCCAGCATATGTCATGCAGATTCTCATCGGAGATTCATTTTGAAGAGTTCCTTTTTAATTTTCTTCAGCGACTGTCCAAAATTACACCTGAACATTTTTTTTTTGATAGAACACAAAAGACAGTAGCCCCCTTTTATAGTTGCAGGCATTTACTTTGGCATTTAAAACAAGGTGTTCATTTGAGGCAGTTCTGATAGTACGTTATTTGTAAATCTTAACTATCACTTCTTTTCCCTGTTTATTCAAGGGACTTCATAAATCAGTGACAAAGAAAGGTGATCACATTTATAAAGCTAACACAATAGACGTGTACTTAACTTAAATCTTTTTTTTCCAAAATGCTTTTGGATGAAAAATATGTTCTCAGTAAAGTCTTTTTAAAACTTGACCATTTTAAAGAGATTCTCAGCATGAACACAACACATTTGTTCAAGAACTGATCCAGCATATATGCTGAAAACTCTTAAGTTGAGAAACTCAACTAGATCAACTTTTCATTCCCTCTGGTTGAACTTCAAGTACTAATAAACACTATAGCATGAAAACACGAGGCTATTTTAGGTTAGGGGTTGGTTTGTAGTCTTGGTGAAAGGTTTTATTATGTTATTTTTTTCTGTGCTTAGGGTTTAAACTAAGATTAAAAAAAAAAGAAGGAAGAGAGTTGATGCTTTGCTCTGAAGATTTAAAAAGAGAAAAGGGAGGATTTGTGTCCACTCTGTACTTGCTGATTAATGCATCTTAAACTCCAACCAAGCAGATGACTTCCAGACATCCTGAAAATAACTGGTTTCTCTGTAACCTTCTCATATTGCCTATGCATATGGCCTTTAGAACATGGGAGTGCATTCTATTATTATTCAAATAAAATATTTATTGACTACATATTCCCCACAAGGTGTGGGGAATACAGAGAATGATAAGATGTAATCTTTGCATTTAAGGGATGCATACATTAAAATATAGTCACTTTCCAAACTAGAGCCTAATAACTACAAAAAGAACAGGAAAGACAGTTTCTGCTCCTGACATCCTCTTTCATTTTCTTATGTAGTCTGTCCTGCCTTGAGCTGTGGGGTAAATTCTATTCTCCCAGGAATGTGCTCTGCATGACCCTCTTGCTTCTGGTGTGCGAGAAACACACTCTAGCTCTTGCATATCCACATGGACACTGGGGCTTTGTGTCTGTGGCTAGGCTTCCTTGACTTGGTGATTGATGCAGACCATCTTTTCTGGATTACTGACCTCTGTGGCTTGTCTATCTCTTCCCTCTATAGCCTGGCTTAATTTTGTTCCTTAGCAGCTTCTGGGAGATGACAGCCTAAATTGGGCCTACAGCATTCCTACCAGTGCTGAGAAGCTGTCACTTCCTGATAATCCTTTCCCCTACTTTTGTCATGCTTTCTCTCCTGCCTGGAAGGAGGTAGGACTTCAACTGAACCTTCTGCAAAATAGAGATTTAAAAAAATTAATCTGAGAGAGTTATGCACACTGTGGAGTAAAGATGGGGAGACTTCATGGAAGTTTTGCTGTAGCCCAGGATCACGGAATGAAGTCCAAATTGTGGCAATAAAAGAGATTGATGGTAGAGATGTTACTAAGAAAGAATTATTTATGGGGCCCCTGGGTGGTTCACTTAGTTAAGTGTCAACTCTTGGTTTTGACTCAAGGGTTGTGGGATAGAGCCCCCTGCTCCTGGATCAGCATAGTCTGCTTGGGATTGTCTTTCTCTCCCTCTACCCCGACCCTTGCTCGCTGGCTCTCTCTCAAATATATAAATAAATAAATATCTTAAAAAATAAAAATTAAAAGAAAGGAAAGAATGATCTAGACTGGGTGGAAGGAGAAAAAGAGAAGTTTTTGAATTGTTGGAAATGCTAGATGTAAAAATAAAAAATTTTGCTCTGAAGGTAAAATTGATCCCCTGGGGAGAACATGAGAGCCTTCTGAGGGATTATACCCCACTAGGGTGAATAATGTCCCAACTTGCCTACAACTGAGAAGGTTCTCTAGAAATGCAACTTAAGGTTTCAAAACCAAGATGGTCCTTGGCACAACAGGATGAGTTGGCCACCCTATTCCCAACCAGTGTCAACATCACATAGCGTGGTGTTGAATAATAGCTTTGATCTTTTTTTTTTTTTTGGTGTGGGCTCTTTTTACATTCCAAGTCAACTTTATATGGGTCATCTTGGACAGGCATTTCAAACAGCTGTTGGGAATTTAGTCAAAAAAGTGTGGGATTTTATGACTGGGAGAGATGGCCACATATGAGTGGCAGGTGCCTTTGTGAGTATAGCCAAACTTCCTGCTTCCGTTTTGCTGAGAAGCAAATTAAAAAAAGTAAAATCTTTCCTTTCAATGTACTTTCAATTCTCTTCCACCAACTCCTTAACTTCGCCCCCCCCCCCAAATCAGAATTCAATTTGTATGGCTTAAAGTGTTTTGCTTTTTCCTTTATGCTTTTTTCCTTATACTGGATAATTTAATAAATGGCTCAAAGCAGGAGTCAGAGGGAGAAAGAGAAGACAAGGTTAGGAGGGAAAAAGAATTCTGAGAGTGAACAAATTGATTGCTGACTGCTGAATTTGGCTGTGCAATATCCATGGACAAATATCTCTCTGCTGTGAGATACAGATGAAGAGTTGATGAAGAGCTCAAAGGACTTGAGCAACAAGAATAGATGCTGTACATTCATATACTGATCCTTATGCATTTATATGAGAGGGCTGGGACTCAGAATACCATCCAGAACTAATTTACTTTTTTTTTTTTTTTTTGTCAGAGAGAAGGAGAGAGAGAGAGAGCACACAAGCAGGCAGAGAGGCAGGCAGAGGCAGAGAGAGAAGCAGGCTTCCTGCCGAGCAAGGAGCCCATGTGGGACTCGATCCCAGGACCCTGGGATCATGACCTGAGCTGAAGGCAGCGGCTTAACCCACTGAGCCACCCAGACGTCCCAGAACTAATTTACTTTTAACAGAGATGTGTCAACAAACTTGCTGGAAGCAATAAACCCATAGTTTGCTTCTAGGGGCTGACATATGAACATCAGTGCAAAGTGAACACTAAAAATTTGATATATGGAATGACATAGAAATAAAAGTATAAATATTTGCCAAAGTAACCATGAAAGCATAGTGGCCTATTTAATGTAGGGGAAAATAATTCTATGCATCTGTTATTATTTTATAACTGGTAGTTTAAAGATGACCCTAAATCACCAAGAAGAAGTCAAACACATTTAGCATAATTTGTTTGAGGCCCAAGTGAACTACTTAATATCTTAGAAAGAGTTTGTACTAAAACTTTACATTAACAAAGTCTTCAGTTATCTGAAAAATTGCCTTTTGTGGAATACTTTACTCCAGGAACTAACAATAAAGGAAATGTCACTACATGTTTAAAACAAACAAATGGAGGAAACTAAGTGAAATTCAGAACTCTATGCTGGGATACCAGGGACCCTGAATTTGTGAGAAAATTGACTTGCAATCTCATTATTTAGCTGGGACTGCACAATGTAGGACAAAGCCGGATCTTGTAGACATTCTGTTGCCCTGACTGATGGCAGAGAGCCATCACAAGCTTCAGTGCAGTCCCAAGGGGTGCATATATTAAAGAAAAAACAAGAGCCATGCTCCAAAATGGCTTATTTAAAATGCGAAGGGTAACAAGAGAGCTACATTCGGGGGAAGCCCAGCTCTTAGAAACAGGAAAGTAATACCAAATCTTGCTTAAAGTTGCTTGCTCTTGAACTAATTAGGTAGGGATTGAATTCAGCATGAGAAGTCAGAATGTGGGTTAAAAGTGAAGGAAAATGTTATTTTTCCGCTTAGGTACCAGCCTGGCACTTCAGAATGTAGTAGCAGACAGCACATGATGAAATTGCAAAATTGTGAAAAACACCATGGCTAATTGAAAAGGGGTTCCAGAGATATAATTTAGTCCAGATGCATGATAAAAGGCATTTTTATCTTCTTTGGTGGTAACCTCTTTGTAATAAGATATGGGCACATTTGTCATTAAAGAAAAAAAAGAGAGAAATGAATAATACAGAATGCAGTGGAACAACAAATATGTTCTCACCACTTTTGAAATACTATTCCTACCTAGCATTGATCTGCTATTGTTTTCTTTCAAATTTCTTTTCTTGTTTTCCTGAGATGGGAGATTTGTGGGAAAAACATACATAAAAGAAGGAAGCCAAGATCTTTTGCTTTTATTTTATTTTACTTTTTTTAAGATTTTATTTATTTATTTGACGGAGAGAGATCACAAGTAGGCAGAGAGGCAGGCCGAGAGAGAGAGGAGGAAGCAGGCTCCCTGCTGAGGAGAGAGCCCGATGTGGGACTCGATCCCAGGACCCTGAGATCATGACCTGAGCCGAAGGCAGCGGCTTAACCCACTGAGCCACCCAGGCGCCCCTCTTTTGCTTTTATTTAACTTGCAAACCTTTAAGAAAAGGATAGAACTTTTTAATGAAGTTGTATTACCCATTGATGGCATCACTCACTGGATATGCACCCTTGACAGAACATGTCTGCATATAGCAAGATCTTTTTTTAAAATTTATAGTCAACTAGCCAACACATAGTACATCATTAGTTTCAGATGTAGAGTTCAATAATTCATCAGTTGCATATAACACCTAGTGCTCATCTTACCACCTAATATCCCATCCCCACTTCCTTCCACTTCCCCTCTAGCAACCCTCAGTTTGTTTCCTAGAGTTAAGTCTCTCATGGTTTGTCTCCCTCTCTGATGACTTCCATTTAGTTTCCCCTCCCATCCACTATGATCTTCTGCACTGTTTCTTATATTCTATATGATAATTGCCTTTCTCTGGTTAACTTATTAGCTGCGTAAACAAATTTGGAATTTAGGGAATCATCTATGTCACACAGGAGTAAAGGTTTAGAACCCATTTTTTTTTAATGGGCCCTCCCCAAATTTGATGGTATAGACTATCTGAAATCCATGCTATCCCCTATGTAGTCCCTTTGACTCTTCCATTGTGTATTCTGTTAATTCGGCTGACATCTCTGCATTCAGAAGTGCTCACAGTCAGAACCGAGTATGGACCGATGGCCTCAGGGATAGAGTTACACTGCCCAAAAAGTGCAGGGCTCATTTCAGCAGAGGGCACCCAGCCTTTCAGGTCCTGCCCTGCCAAAGCCCAACAGTTATGTAAGGTTTCCATGCCCAGATCTCTGCCAAATTTGGGGATTCTGTGAATTTCTCATTAGCTCATTGCAGAATGAAAGGAGAAGCAGGTAGAGACCATGCCAAATCAGGGTTTAGTAGAGAAATGCAATAACTGGTTGTGGCCATCTCTCAGTAGAGAGGACCCACATCAGCATCGCTGGTCAGGAATCTATAGAAGAGCCAGGGCTGGGGAGGGCTGTGGTGCAGGGGGAGGGTGGTACACATCACCTAGAGTTGGCTTTATCTTCTATGACTGACACTTAAATGGCAGAGCTCATTTGATGCTGTTCCAGGCTCACTGCTGGGTGTTTCTAACTGTGTATTTTAATTAATGTTTTTATTGTACTTGGGCCCAGAGGCTGTTTCAACAGACCAGCATATATTTAGAAGTCTCTGAATAAATAAATGTAAAGCAAAGGAAAACTGACTCTGCTGGAATGATGAGAGTGATTGTTTCTAAAGAGATAGAGGAAGGTTTCAGACTCTACTGCTTGAAATTAACCCTTCTGCAGTATCATGGCATGTCATCTAAACACACCCTTTGGGTGTAATGGCGTGGCTTCAAGATCTTGCCCAATGTCTGGCTTTAGAAGTGTATACTCTGGGTCTTGAGGCAACTGGGGATACAGTAAAATTTATTGTGTCAATTTTGACTCTAAAAAGTTAGCAAAGAAATAGTAGGCATGTTGGGCTGGCAGTGATAGCAAATTTCTGAGGTGACATTTATTTGGACCAATGTAGATCTCTTCCCACTAGTGGAGAAAGGAAATAGTTGGAATGGGCTAGTTCTTTTGTCTTCCCTTACTGTTTGCTCTCGAATTTTTGCTTTTCCTTTTAAAAGGGGCTTATATCTCTTCTCCATACATTTTAAGTCAGTAGCACTTTTAGGAAGTGGATTTAATTCACTTTAGCCTATCTTTACTGAGCACCTCTTCATTCAAGGCAGGAGCTAGCCTTTTAGGAGAATGAGATGTTTACAAGTTAAAGAAAATATATTTATGAGATACATCTTGCTTCTGAATATGTGCCAAATTTGGAGTAGAAAAAACATCTTCCCTTTAACAAGATCCCTTATTAAATTCTCTAGTTGTGATTTTTTGGGGACCCAGAGAACTTGTGAAAGTTACTGAAGAGCTATAAGCCTAGGGTGTTAGCAAATTGCCTGGCAATAGTAATCAGGTCTGGTCTGGGGCAGAAGAGTAAGGTTCTGCAGTGTGTCTGGTTATGGGCCATCACTTTCGCTCATCTTTTCTCATCTTCCTCCCCTTTTCTCCATTTTCAGGGGTCCAAATTTTTCAACATGCTCTTAATTAGAGGTTCTTTTTAAAAAAGATTTTATTTATTTGAGAGAGAGAGAGAGAGAGGGAGAGAGACTGTAAGCGGGGGGAGGGACAGAGGCAGAGGGAGATAATTTCAAGCAGACTCCGCACTGAGTGTGCATTCCAGTGCAGGGCTTGATCTCATGACCCTGAGATCATGATCTGAGCCAAAACCAAGAGTCAGATGCTTAACCAGTTGAGCCACTGAAGTGCCCTGAAATTAGTGGTTCTTGACTCTGGTTGCAAACAGCACTGAAAAAACACTGATGTCTGAACCTCACACCCAAAGCAATGAAAAGCACTGCAGGGATTCTATTGTGCATTTGGGGTTGAGGCTATGGTGCCCTTTGCCCACTGTCAGTGATTCTCCTCCATGTACAGTTTGGCAAACTTGCTCTCAGATTACATTATCCTTGTTCCTTGATTTCAGGAACTAGGCAAGAACTTCACTAGGCAACTATTTATTCCAGGTTATTGAATTGGCTCAGGTTTCCTCTTCATTCCTCATTTACCTTTTTTTAGATAGAGTTAATTTTCTTCTTTCTTTTATTCCATTCTCCTCCCTGTTTTCTCTTTGATTACTATTTTTTTTTATAAGTCTTCTTT
The DNA here is from genome assembly GCA_003697995.1 of Taxidea taxus jeffersonii. NCBI lineage: Eukaryota > Metazoa > Chordata > Mammalia > Carnivora > Mustelidae > Taxidea > Taxidea taxus. The sequence continues at coordinate 7,328 of RCUC01163715.1, read as the reverse complement.
TTCCCTGACCCTGACTATAGGTTTTCTGAGGACTTGACGAGTATATATTTCATACTTGGCTTTTTCAATAGACATGACATGTTAAGTCATAGATTTAATAACGGTTTTAAAAACAAAACAAAACAAAACAACTTTTTTATTAAAAAGAAAAAAAGAACAAGAAAAAAATATCACTACATTAAAAGCATACCTTAATTTTAGGTCATGGCATGCTTTCGGAAATATTAAAATCTGAAAATCATAGAATAGAGAATATCATTTTTAAAAAAGATTTTATTTATTTATTTGACAGAGAGAGAGGGATCACAAGTAGGCAGAGGGGCAGGCAGAGAGAGAGGGAGAAAGGCAGAGAGGAGGGAGAAGCAGGCCCCCTGCTGAGCAGAGAGCCCAATGTGGGGCTCGAACCCAGGATTATGACCTGAGCTGAAGGCAGAGGCTTAACTCACTGAGCCACCCAGGCGCCCCCGAGAATATAATTTTTAATACTATATTGTATGAGAGCAAAAATTTACCTGTTATTTTTTGAGTCTATTTGCATTGTGAAAAAGGTACTTTTAAAACCAAAATATTACAAATTTTGCCTTTAAAAAAAAAGATTTTATTTATTTATTTTAGAGAGATATAGAGAGCACAAGTAAGGGGAGAGGCAGAGGAAGAGGGAGAGAGAGAATCCCAAGCAGACTGTGCTGAGCACAGAGTTCAATGTAGGACTCCATCCCAGGACCCTGAGATCATGGCCTGAACCAAAATCAAGAGTTGGATGCTTAACCAACTGAACCACCCAGGTGCCCCAAATATTGCCTTTTTAATGATCAATTTTCCAATGGGATGCTGGCTAGGGAAGGTTTTCTCAATCTCAGCACTACTGACATTTTGGAGTAGACAGGTCTTTGTTGTGGAGGCTGCTCTGTGCATTGCTGGACGTTTAGTAGTATCTCTGACTTCTACCCACTAGATGCCAATAGTATCCTCGCCTTCCAGTTGTTATAACCAAAATGTCTCCAAACGTTGCCAAGTATCCTCTAGGCAGGGGACAGTATTATTCCCAGTTGAGAACCATTAGGCAAGTGAAAAAGATATTTTGGGAGTGGCAGCTTGTATCAGTTAGTGTTCAGTTGCAAAGCACAGACCCCGCTCTCGCTAGCTTAAGCTGAAATGTATTAATGACAGGGTATTCAGTATTCTACACAACTGTTCTGTGGGCTGAAGAAACAAACTGTAGGCTGGTGAGCCTCCAGAAATGAATCCCAAAGCCACACCACAACTGAGCCATCAAAAGAACTGCTGTGCTTGCCTTGATCTGGACGCTGCCTGTCAAATGGAGAAGCTGTGGTCAAGGTACTTCTGCTAAACTGAGGAGTTAGCACTCCATCTGCAGGATGAGGCCTCATGTCCAGCCTCTCTCATGTTTAACTCAGCCTCTATTCACATTCTGAAAGTGAATCTGATGATGGAGTCTACATTGTACCCAGAACCCTAGTATCAAGGAAGCCATGGAAAAAGGCAGAAAGCAGTTTTAATTTACCAGCTTCCTGTAATACAGAGGAAGGCATTCCAGGAATAAGTTGGAGTGGATGTTAAATGAGTTCATCCGTAGGGTTCTTCTTGGAGATCCTTTGCTCACACCACTAGGCAATCACCTATTCTAGGTCATTGGGTTGTCCCAGGTATCCTTTTCACTCTTTATTTACTTTTTTTTTTTAAGATTTTATTTATTTATTTATTTATTTATTTATTTGACAGAGATCACAAGTAAGCAGAGAGGCAGGCAGAGAGAGAGGAGGAAGCAGGCTCCCTGCTGAGCAGGGAGCCCGATGCGGGGCTCCATCCCAGGACCCTGAGATCAGGACCTGAGTCGAAAGCAGAGGCTTTAACCCACTGAGCCACCCAGGTGCCGCCTTATTTATGGTTTTTTTTAGATCGAGTTAATTTTCTTTCTTTTACCTCATTGTCCTCTCTATTTTCTCTTTGATTACCATTCTTTTCAAAAATCTTCTTTTTCCCTGACCCTGACTATAGGTTTTCTGAGGACTTGAAGAGTATATATTTCATACTTGGCTTTGTCAATAGACATGACATGTAAAAAGTCTTCAGCGTTGGAGTGTGAGCTGAAGGTATTTCAGCTCAACTAACACCACCTGTATCTCTAACTACACAAGATGCTATGGGAACAGATATTTGGGGGGAGGAGGTTGTATATTTAAAGTCTGGAAGAATAGGCCACCAATTAACATAAGCAATCATATTGTCTTATTTGAACTAAATGTTGATCAGTAGCCTTAAGTTCAAGAGGATAAGAATCAAGCTATGCTTTCTGTCTCTGGATTATAATCTTTTCCAATTTCAAAAAGGATAACTCCTCAAGGCTGGACATAATAAGTGATTGCTTGCCATATATCATATATCTCTTTTCTAGTTTGTTGCTAAAAGTCCTAATTATTAATTAGTTTAAGCTATGGAATTTTGACCCAAAGTTCAAATTAAGTCAATATCCTTGGGAGAAGTGAAGACATACGAGTCATTTGCTCTTTAATGTAGAGTTGCTACATAAAATGCAGGACAACCAGTTAAATTTGAATTTCAAATAAACAATGGCTAATTTTAGTATAAGTGTAATTTTACTATAAGTAGGTTCCAAATGTTCCATAGGATATAGTTATACTAAAAATTATTTGTGGTTTATCTGAAATTAAAATTTAACTGGATGTCCTATATTTTTATTTGCTAAGTCTCATGTGAATGAGCTGATCAAGTTATTTCTTGAGAGGGATGGATTCGTTGCCCCAGTTGGACAAGCCAAACTTCGAGGTAAGCGGAAGAGATGAGCAGCTCAGACACTGGATACCTTGGAGCCTTGTAATCTTGCTTGCACAACCCTCCAGATTGCATGGTTCTTGGCTTCAGAGCAGCTGGGCACAATTTCAATGCACATCTATGGAGACCATGTCACAACAACAAAACAAACCAATGTAGCTGCAAGTTACATTAAGGGCTTGAAAAAACAAGTCAACAGACTTGAAGACTGCTCTGGGAGCCCCTCCCAGGGAGTTAGTCTTTGGCAGAAAGGGAGTTACTGTGCCTCCTTTTTTGACTGCCTCCCCCCCTCCCCGGCTAAGATGATTGTATATGATCTGTAGTTTGTCCCTTTCAAAGAGTTTTTGTTTTTTTCTTTAAGATAATGTCTATTTGCTTTATTGTTGATGAGTATTAGATCTTCCTCAGGTGCAGAGTGTCCTGTATTGCATGCAAATTTCTTGTCCTAAGAGATGGTTTCCCTACTACAGATGTTACACCCATGCAGTGATACATCCTTTTCTCATGCTGCTGTGGGTCACAGATACATTAAGCCAGATTTTCCAAATATTTTGATACTTCACTTCAGTCACTGCTTGGTTGAAAACTGGTTAGTCAAGGAGAACTTTATACACCTTGCAGCAGTATCTCATATGACAACTCTGAAGTGATCTGTTGGAGACATCTTGCTCCTTACAGAGAGGACATGTGTACATACAAATTAAGGCTGGTAGCACCCTCCCATCCCTGACCTGAGATCAAACTGGCTTTTTAATATTAGTGGAGCAGGCCCAGGACTATAGGTGGATTGAAGTCTTGCCAGTATCAGGAAACTTCTGATATATTTTTTATTTCTTATTTTTATATTTTTTATTTCTTATTTTTATGAAAGTTCATGTACCATTAACATCAGGGTGTGTGGGTGAACACACTGTGAGGAAGTTGGTGAGAGTAGGAAAAATTAAACATTTTGGAGGGAATATTCTTAGCTGCTCAATGTAATCTCTTTAAAAACAAATGTAAGGTATGATTTATTTTGCATCTTGAATCTTTCTATCTGATTTGCATATATCCTCAGACTACTGTATTTTATCTAAAAAAAATTAGCCCCAGATATACAGTACATTATAACATCTCTAATTTTTGCCTTGTTTGGTAACTGTAAGCCTCCGTTTGTAAGAGAATGATAACAAAAACAGCAAAGCCATTCTAATTTTCCTTTGGTTGTCTTTTTTTTTTTTTTTTTTTTTTTTAAGCAAGCCTCTTCTGACTCATATCCTGGGCTATCTCAATTTGTGCATGTTTCCAGAATTTGGTTTTTATTGTTTTTTCATTTTCTCTAGTTCTTCCTTTCCCTATTATTTATTCCCCAAGTCCCATTTCCACATATCCTCCCTTTTCTGTACCACCTCTTCCAATTTCTCTAGATCTTTCTGTAGAGACACAACTTTCTTTGCTCTTTCATCACAGAAATTTCATGAAGTTCTACTCCAAATCCCCTCACACTATGTGGAATAGATTGCCCTGGCTCCTGGGAACACACCAGTGAGAGGCACGGAATGACTTGGAGTTGCGAGCATGAAAGGGGATGGGTTATGATCTCTCTTAGGTCCATTCCATTCTTAGGATGCCATGATTCTATGAAGAGATATTCCTGGGGTTGGTGTATCAGGTATACTCTTTTTGTGCATTTAGCTTCTCCAACTTAAATATTATAGTTTGAAGTTAAGTTATGCTAAGCTGAAAAACAAATAGACAAAAAAATTTCCAAGCCATCAAAAAGTTGGCTCTTTTCAGAGAAGCCAAAAAAAAAAAATCAATATTGTTAGATAGCCTGAAATCCTTTTATTATCTGAGAGGAGATTAACTCACAAGGCACACTGTAGAAGGATGAACTTCTAATGCAGTTAACAGGTCTTTCTCTGGTACACCTTGGCTCTCCCAACCTGCTGGTAATTTTAAATCCTCTCAGGGGCACTAGAGGTCATTGATATAGGTAGCATTCCAAGCCCTCCCTTGGATTCCTGGGTTGAGATCTTTATTTGGTATATTATCATATAGCTGCTGCATATATGGAAACTCGCCCAACATGGGAGATACTAAAAAAAAAATACTGCAAAATTATGTCACAAGTGGTGAGCATAAATTCAAATCTACTCATTTTGTTGAGTCAAAATAATATTTGTTACATAGTTCACCTACTCTATTCCAGGCACGCTGTTACTCAGTGGTGAACCAGGGTGAGTAAAGCCAGACATAAGACTCCCACCTTCAGGATGGAGTCAAGATGGCGGAGAAGTAGCAGGCTGAGATGATATCAGGCAGCAGGAGATCAGCTAGATAGCCTATCAAACCATTCTGAACACCTATGAATCCAACAGGAGATCGAAGAGAAGAAAAACAACAATTCTATAAACAGAAAATCGACCACTTTCTAAAAGGTAGGACCAGCGGAGAAGTGAATCCAACGCGACGGGAAGATAGACCCCAGGGGGAGGGGCCGGCTCCTGGCAAGTGGCAGAGCAACGGAGCACAAAATCAGGACTTTTAAAAGTCTGCTCCAGGGAGGGACATCACTCCAGAGGCTAAACTGGGGTGAAGACCTCGTGGGGACAGGGTGGACTCAGGTCCCACAGGGTCACAGAAGTATCAGGGATGTCTGAGTATTGCAGAGCTCATAGATAATAGAGCAGGGAAGCCGGCTGCAGAGACAGAGCCGAGGTTTCCTAGAGCCGTGGTCTGTGACACGGCCGGTGCTCTGTATGAGGCGTCCCCACAAGATCCGGGGAGACTCCGACCCGGGAGAGCTCAGGGATCTATGGGGTTCGGAGACTCCAGTTGGGACTCTGCCAGAGACAGATACGCTTGGTCACAGGCTGGGTGAGCTCGGAGCACTCCCAGAAGCCAGTGAGACGGGACTGATTACGCACGATTTTTTCCAAGCGCGGCCGGAGGCTGGGGAGATGGGAGTGATTAAACGCTTTTCTTTGAAGGTGCACTGAAGACTGGGGCCCCTAGCTCTTGGCTCCTCCGAACCAGAGATTGGGAGGCCGCCATTTTCATTCCCATCCTCCAGAACTCTACGGAAAGCGTTCAGGGAACAAAAGCTCCCGAAAGCGAACCTGAGAGGATTACTTAGCCCGGCCCCTGGTAAGGGCGGTGCAATTCCACCTGTGGCAGAGACACTTGAGAATCACTACAACAGGCCCCTCCCCCAGAAGGTCAACAAGAAATCCAGCCAAGACCAAGTTCACTTAACAAGGAGAACAGCGAATTCTTATCTGGACAAAATGACAAGGCGGAAAAACTCACCACAAAAAAAAGAAGAGGAGGCAGGACTGAAGGCTAGGGACCTAATCAATACAGACATTGGTAATATGTCAGAATTCAGGACGACGATTCTCAAGGTTCTAGCCGGGCTCGAAAAAGGCATGGAAGATATTAGAGAAACCCTGTCCGGAGAAATAAAAGCCCTTTCTGGAGAAATAAAAGAACTAAAGCCTAATCAAGTTGAAATCAAAAAAGCTATTAATGAGGTGCAATAAGAAATGGAGGCTCTTACTGCTAGGATAAATGAGGCAGAAGACAGAATTAGTGATATAGAAGACCAAATGACAGAGAATAAAGAAGCTGAGCAAAAGAGAGACAAACAACTACTGGACCATGAGGGGAGAATTCAAGAGATAAGTGATACCATCAGATGAAACAACATTAGAATAATTGGGATTCCAGAAGAAGAAGAAAGAGAAATAGGAGCAGAAGGTATACTGGAGAGGATTATTGTAGAGAATTTCCCTCATAGAGCAAGGGGAACAAGCATCAAAATCCAGGAGGTGCAGAGAACACCCCTCAAAATCAATAGGAATTGGTCCACACCCCGCCATCTAACAGTAAAATTTGCAAGTCTTAGTGACAAAGAGAAAATCCTGAAAGCAGCACGGGACAAGAAGTCTGTAACATAAATGGTAAAAATATTAGATTGGCAGCATACTTATCCACAGAGACCTGGCAGGCCAGAATGAACTGGCATGATATATTCAGAGCACTAAATGAGAAAAACATGCAGCCAAGAATACTTTATCCAGCTAGGTTATCATTGAAAATAGAAGGAGAGATAAAAAGCTTCCAGGACAAACAAAAACTGAAAGAGTTTGTAAACACCAAACCAGCTCTACAGGAAATATTGAAAGGGGTCCTCTAAGCAAAGAGAGACCCTAAAAGTATTACCAGAAAGGAACAGAGACATTATACAGTAACAATCACCATACAGGCAATACAATGGCACTAAATTCATATCTCTCAATAGTTACCCTGAATGTAAATGGGCTAAATGTCCCAATCAAAAGGCACAGGGTTTCAGAATGGATAAAAAACCAAAACCCATCAATATGCTGCCTACAAGAAACTCATTTTAGACCTGAAGACACCTCCAGATTGAAAGTGAGGGGGTGGAAAACAATTTACCATGCTAATGGACATCAGAAGAAAGCTGGGGTGGCAATCCTTATATCAGATCAATTAGATTTTAAGCCAAA
>RCUC01163714.1:0-42196 GCA_003697995.1 Taxidea taxus jeffersonii | reverse complement strand
CTCTAGTTCCATCCATGTCGTCGCAAAGTCCACAATAGCCAAGTTATGGAAAGAACCTAGATGTCCATCAACAGATGAATGGATAAAGAAGATGTGGTATATATATACGATGGAATACTATGCAGCCATTAAAAGAAATGAAATCTTACCATTTACAGGATGTTGCTTTTTAACAAGGTGGGTTCCTGCCTAGATTTTCTCCCCTTCATACTAGCACTTACAAAAGTGTCAATACGTCTGTTGTCTGGTTTCTCTAGCTGTGATGTGGTGGAAAAAATGCTGAGCTAGCTGGCTGCAGAATGCCCCTCTCTGGCATTCACCAGAGTGCTCCTTGAGATTATCACAAATGGTGTGAAAAGACATAAATCAGAGAGTCACCTTCAGACTCACAAGAGCCCCACCTGCTAGGTGGGTCCAAGTCCCCAGTAGATCTGCTGGTCTCCAACCAGGAGTGGCTCTTGGACAAGGTCTGCTGGCTAACTGGACAGCAGATACCCAGATAAATCTTCATCAGAACCTGAACCTGAGTCAGGCATTACCTGGGGAGCACAGCACTATCATTCCACTCTGAGGGACTGTTTTCCCAAACTGCAGTTTGACTCCAGCTGTCCGAGAGCCCTTGCTTCCACGCAGCTGGTGTGTTTGGCACAGCCTTCAACTTGGGCTGCAGTGTAAACTTGAAATCAAAAGAGCTGGGTTCAAGTTCTGGCTCTGACACCTACTAATAGTGATCTTGGGCAAAACACTTCACATTCCTAGAGTCTAGTTCTTCCCCTGTGGAGTAAAGACTCTAATGTCTTCCTCACAGGGCTACTGCATGCATATGGAAATGTTTTATCAATATAATACACAGTGCAGGAATCTGCCTAAAGGATTATTATTATCGTTATTTCACCTTTTAGCCAAAGTATAGCTAACAGAAGCATGAGGAACATCTGTGTTTCCTAGAGGAGAAAGAGTGTGTGTATTAGTTTCCTATGGCTTTTATAACAAATTACCGTAAACTTGGTTATTTAAAGCAACGGAATTTATTTTCCTACAGTTCTGGAGGCTGGAAGTCCAAAATCAGTTTCACTGGACTAAAAGCAAAGTGTTGGCAGGGCTGTACTTCACCAGGAGCTCTGGAGAAGAATCTGTTTCTTGTATTTTCCAGCTGCTGGTGGCAGCTGGCAGTCCCTCAGCTTGTGGCTGCATCCCTCCACTCTCTGTATCCTTTCTCCACCTCTCCACTTTTCTCAACCACCTCTCTTCTTCTGCATCTACTTTCCCTCCCCCTCTCTCTTATAAGAATGCTTGCAACGGCATTCAGGGCCCATCCAGTGATCCAGTATAATTGCCTCATTTCAAGATATTAATCACATCTGAAAAACAACCATGTAGGTAACATTCACAGGTGCCAGAGATATCTCATGAGGCCATCAAGTCACCCACAGCAGTGTGTGTGAGTGTATGTGTGTGTGTGTGTGTTAGTGAGTGTAATCTGGAGCAGGAAAGGAGAGCGCACCCTCTGTCACATTTGTACAAATCACCTTCCATAACAAAGCATCCTATAATGCAGTCTAAATGACCCTTATGGGAGCTTGCTTGAGATTCTTCCCAAACTTCTCCAGGGAAGAATAGCCCTTTTACAGATTCACAGCACCCCAGATTTACCAAACCTTTTATTACTTATTTGGGCCAGGGGTCAGCTGACTATAGCCCAGGACCAAATTTGGTTTCTGCCTGTTTCTCAGAGTTGTGAAGTTGGGACGGATACTATTTAGCCCTCAAAGCCTAAAGTACTTATTATCTGGTCCTTTAGAGAAAAACCATGCTGGTTCTTGGCCTCAACCAATGCCTTCATCATACAGATGGGGAACAGAGGTCCAGGAGGGCAAGTGACTTGCTAAGACTCCCACAGTGACTCAGGAGCAGATTCAAGGTCTGTGAGTCTAGTGTTCTTGCCCAAGATGACACTCCTCCAGGGCTCCTGTCTGCCAGAACATCCCTGGGCATGTAGGGGGTAGAGCCCAGGGCCTCAGATGTGGGGTCCAGGCAGATCCCAGACCCTATAAGGAAGACCTTTCAGCAGGGGCTGCTCCAGCTCCTGGAGGGGTTCAAGAAGATACTGGATATCTTCTCAGAGAGTCTCTCTCAACATGGTCCTTGGCAAACCAATGAATCGATTTTGAGGTGAACAAATGATGTGATCAAGGTGGTTGAGGGTCCTAGCTGGCCTAATGCTTTCTAGGCATACAGAACACTGGCAGCTTCAAGCTGGGGCAGCAAGAAGGGTCTCAGAGACCAGACCCAATCTTCATACCTCTGGCCTGAGGCCAATATAGGGTGTGTCCCCCAACTGGTCACCTTCTAGAAGGCCATAGGAAAACTTGAGCATTTTCAGAAGCAGCTAAGATGTTGAAGCCCACAGTTGCCTCTCAGAGAGGTGGAGAGGGACTGTGGGGCCTTTAATGATGACTAATTTGCAGCTTATTAATGCGGCGGTAATTAAGAATATTCATTTTATTAAAAGCCGTTTATTGTAATAGTGCATGCAAATCTGGAGACCGGCATTGTGCTCACGTACCAATCGACATAGGTCTATTGTGGCTCCGTGGATGGCAGGTCGCTGCGTCACTAATTGTTAAGAGTTTAGGGTCTAATTTTAAACCCTTTTAATTCCATTTGAAATAATTGCCCTAATGAAATTCAAAGTACTCAGAGACAGTCATGGAAAAGGTGGATGATGCCCCTCCCCCCCCCCGCCCCCAGGGAGCCAGGCTTTGAAAGCTTCCGCAGGAGATGCACTTGTCCTGGGGCAATGCTGTGGCTGTTCTCCCTTCCCCTAGGAGGAAGCTGGCTCCCGGAAGGGCTGTTAAAGTCTAGTGAGGACCTGACCCTGTCTGAAGTGCTGACTGCTGCTGAGGGTGGGGAGGGGTGGCCTGGGTGGAGAGAGATTGCAGGAGGAGGACGCTGTCCAGATATGTCATTTCTGTAAGCCACACAGGGGTGGGCTTTGCAGAGAACAGGGGGATCCCCAACCCAGAGACAATGTCCTTTGTTCCCATGACATCATCCACTCCCTGGGACATACCTCAGAGCAGCTGAACCCAGAAATCATGTTTGATATGACAAAATTCTTGTCAAGGGCTTCCGCATGACAGACACTCTACAAGGCATTTTACTTGTATTACTCACCTAATCCTCACAGCCACCTCATGACGTGGATTGCCCCATGTTCTCCATTCTATCAATTAGGCAACTGAGCCTGGGAGAGAGTGAGTATCTTTTCAAAACTAACGGTTAAGTACAGAAGCAGACTTGAATTGAAGGGGTCTTCTCAGAAGGTATCTGTGGTTTACAACTTGTAGAGGTGGGTCTGAGCCAGCATTGAGTCACTCAATTATGGTGCTTATTTCTCTCCACCAGTAGCAGGAAAAGGGGAAGGGTGTATTAGAGAAGGGAACATCATGAGCAAAGTCTTGAGAGCTTGCAAGTCTTTGGCATCTGGTGGACAGACCCAAAGATGACTTCTGTGATCCCTTCCTCTAGTGTTCATGCCCTGAGAGTGGTTGAGACCTGGGACTTGTTTCTAAACAATAGATCGTGGCAAAGGTGATAGGATGTCACTCCCGTGATTACATTATGTTTATAAGATTCTGTCTTAGAGCGCCTGGGTGGCTCAGTTGGTTGTGTCTGACTCTTGATTTCAGCTTAGGTTGTGATATCAGGGTCATGACGTTGAGCCCCATGTCAGACTCTGCACTGGGCATGGAGCCTACTTACAATTCTCCCTCCCCCTCTGCTTCTCCCTCATTCACACCTGCATGCTCTCTCTCTCAAAAAAACAATATACTCCATCTTGCTAGCAGTCTTTCTCTTTTTCTTCTGCTGGCTTTGAGGAAGACAGCACCCATGCTGTGAGCTGCCTATGGAGGGACCCATGTGGCTTCAGATGGCTCATTAGAGCAGAGGGCCTCTGTTTTGAGGAACTGGAGTCTGTTGAGGCTCTTAGTGAGCCTCAAAGTGGACTCTTCCCCAGTCAAACTTAAATATGAGAACACAGCCCAGCCTACACTTTGGTTACAACCTGGTGAGACCCTGAAGCAGAGACCCAACCAAATCATGCCTGGACTCCTGACCCACAGAAACTGTGAGATAATAAATTTATGTTGTTTTAAGCTGCTGAATCTGTGGAAATGTTACTGGTGTTACTCACCAGTTACTGGTGTTACTCACCAGTTACTATCAAGACAACATCTAAAGAGAATGGCAGGAAAAGCAGAAAGGCTAGGATAGTTTTCAATCTTTTTGCCCATCTGACACACCTCCCATCAGCAATGAACAAAGGCTGCAAAGGGCAATAACATGAAGGGCCTTTTGGATCATGTTAAGAAGCTTGGGTGTCCTCCTATAGGATATAAGTGAGGTGGAGTATTAGGAAGGGGTGGAATGATCAGGTTTGTATTAGAGAAGGATCGCTCTGGAGACCAGAGCCTAGGATGGGTTGGAGGCAGGAAGACCTGGTAGGCTATTGCAGTAGCTTAGGCAAGAGATGATAAGACCTTGAACCAAGAGAGAAGCACTGAAGATAGAAAAGAAGGTAACTTGTGCTTTGTAGGCAGAAAGTAAAATTGCCAGTAAGATATTTCTTCTACTTTTAGAGATCTTCAGGAAAGGAAATATTCCATTTCACACTTTCCTTGTGCCCAACACTCTAATAAAAGCAACTTCATTAACTTGGTTTCAACATCACCTAATTGGTGATAATGTTATAAACAGTATCTGTGTTTTGTGGTGTCCTTCCTTTTCCAAGCACATTATGTGGTAGTCTCACTTTCTTGGGGGGCAGCTGGAGCTGCTTTCATTTTACAGAGCCCAGAGAATGCCATGAAATCACTCCCAAAGCATCTTTCTGGTCAAATGCCACTTATTATGTGATCTGCCACCACCTAAATGATTTAGTATTTCTCCTCTTCTGCAGAGAACTTATTGTGACTTTAATAAGATCTTGCAAAATGAATGGTGAGTGCAAAGACAGAAATCTTGGCCCTTTATCATCTCTCCATTCTTTCAACACTCTTGACACTAGGCATAGAGTCTACCAGAGGTAAATAAGAAATAGCCTTACCTTCAAGGGATTCACAATCTATTGAGAAAGACAAATGTGTAAAGCAAAGTTCACAGCAAAAGATTCCTATATTAGAGGCATGCACTGAATGGTCTGGGATTCCCAAAGAAAGGATTGATATATTACTTGGGTTGAGGGATTTTCCAAGCAAAGTGTTCAGATAATACAAATGCACAGGAGCATGAAAAGCCCAACAGCACTGGGAATGAATATAGCACAGGATTCAAGCTGGGAGGGAAGGAGAGTTAGGGACCTGAGGTTGGAGAAGTCAGCAGGGTTTGGATTACATAGGACCTCACATGTCTAAGAGAACAGGACTGTATTTTATAGGCAGGAGAGGAACCAGGGAAGGCGTGTGGTCAGAGCTTCAACCTGGCAAGTTTTACACTGCACTATGATCTTATCTTAGAAACCGGTCTTCTTTAGGGTTCTCCATCTCATTGAATGATGCCAAAAGTCTAACATTAACCCAAGACATACCTTCTTCCTCCAATCACCAAGCCCCATCCATATTACCTCCTCAATATCTCTCAACATTGTTCACTTCTCAACTCCACTGCCACTGGAGTCCCAAGCACAACCATCTCCCACCTTCCTGAAAAGCCTCCTGAGTGTTCTCATTGAATCCACTCAACACTTCTTCAAATCCATTCTCCATAATAGATCTTTCTTTTCTTTTCTTTTTATAAACTGTAAAATTTATCTACAGTGAACTGTACGGATTCTAACTATATAACTGGATGAGTTTTTTAAGTATAATTTGATGAGTTTTGACAAACGTATGTACCCGTGTACCCACCACCCCAATCAAGATAGAAGATCCACCCATCACTGAAAGCCTCCCATGATTTTACCATCCAATCTCTACCCACAGGTAGACACTGCTATGATTCCCATTACCAGAGATTAATTTTTTTATCAGGATTCTTCTGCTTAGCATGTCTTCTAGGTTCATCCATATGGTAATAGGTATCAGTAATTCAATGTTATTTCTGGATAGTATTCAATTGTGTGAATATATTACAATTTATCAACTAACTTGTTAATGGATGTTGGGTTGTTTGTAGTTTGGGGCTATTATGAATAAGGACTTTCACATGGGGCTTTTAGAAAAGACTATATGTTCATTTCTCTGGGGTAACTACCTAGGATCATAATATCTGGATCATACAGTAAGTGTATTTTTACTACTGAGCAATTCCCTGTTTTACATTCCAACCAGCAATATGGAGAATTGTAGCATCTCCACACCCTTGCCAACACGTAGTATTTTCTGCCCTTTTAATGCTAGTCATTTAGAGGGTGTAGAGTCGCCACATTGTGGCTTTAATATAATTTCTTTTTTTTTTTCGAGATTTTTTAAATTTATTTGTTAGAGAGAGAGAGCACAGGCAGAGTGGCAGGCAGAGGCAGAGGGAGAAGCAGGCTCCCTGCCAAGCAAGGAGCCCGATGTGGGGACTCCATCCCAGGACGCTGGAATCATGACCTGAGCCGAAGGCAGCTGCTTAACCAACTGAGCCACCCAGGCGTCCCTTTAATATAATTTCTTAATGACTCATAATATTGATCAACTTTTCTTGTGCTTATACTCATTCTCCTATGTTACTCTGTGAGGTGTATGTTCAAGCATTGTGCTTATTTTAGGAGTTGTTTGTTTTTTTCTTATTGATTTCTAAGACTTCTCCATATAGCTAGGCAGATATACATACTAAGAATGTTTTCTTCTAATCTGTGGCTTATTTTTCATTTTAGAAATAGCCAAGAAGAAGTTTAAAGCTTTGATGAAGTCTAATTTATCAATTTTTTATGATTAGTTCTTTTTATATGCTAAGAAATGTTTGCCTCCTTCAGTGTAACAAAGATTGCCCCCTGTGTTTTCTTTTAGACAATTCAGTGTTTAACTATTGCGTTTAGGTCTATTATCAACTCAAATTAATTTCTGTGTATGGTGTGAGATAGGAGTTGAAATTCTATGTCTTTCTTCATGTTTTTTTTTCTTTGCAATTTCGTATATATTTTAGAATCAACTTGTCAATTTCTTTTTTTTTTAAATGATCTATTGAATTCATGATTGAGATTGCATTCTATCTATAGCTATTTGGGGCATAAATACCTTTACAATATTGAGGCTTATCAATCCATAAATGTGATAGATTTCTTCATTTATTTAGACCTTTCTTAACTTCTTTCCTTTAATATTTTCTGTTTTCTTTTTCCTTTTTGCGGGTGGGTGGGTGGGGTGGGGCAGAGGGAGAGTGAGAGTCTCAAGCAGGCTCCAGCCCAGTGTGGAGCCCAGCATGGGATTCCATCTCACAGTCCTGAGATCATGACCTGAGCAGAAATTGAGAATCAGACACTTAACTGACTGAGCCACTCACAGCTGCTCCAATATTTTGTGTTTTCAATGTAAAGAGCTTGAACTTTTGTTAAATGTACTTTAAAGTATTAGATGTGTCTGTGCTATTATAAATGAATTTTTTTGTTCTTTGCTGTTAGTATCTGGAAATACAATTGATTTGTATATATTAACTTGTATACTAGCAATCTTGCTAAATTAATCTATTAGTTTGAGTAGATTTAAAATTTTTATTTCTTAGAGTTTATATGTAAATAGTCATTCCTTAGTGAATAAAGACAATGTTGCTTCCTTTCCCATATTTATTTCTTTTTCTTCTTAATTGTATGGGCTAGAACCCCCCAGTACAATGTTGCATAGACATAGTTAGAGCAGACATCTCTACCTTATTTCCAGGATTCAGTGGAAATTGTTCAGTATTTCACACACTAAATGTGGTGTTCGTTGTAGGGTTTTGTTGTTGTCATTACTGCTGTTGTTGTTTGTGAAACTCTTTACCAAATTGAGGAAGTTTTCTGTGAGCTGAATGGGTGCTGAATTTCTCAAGTGATTTTTCTGCATCTATTATTTTTCTCCTTTATTTTTGTAATGTGGTAAATTACATTGATTTTCAAATGTTCCATCAATCTTGCATTCCTGGCCGATGATGCAGAACCCTTTTTATATATTTCCAGATTCTATTTTTTATTTTTTTAATTCAGGATTTTTGTACCCATGTTTATAAAAAAAGAAAATATTGGTCTATGGCTTTCTTTTCTTGTGATATCATTGTCTGGTTTGGTACCAGGGTTTGGCTGGCTTTATAAAATGAGTTGAGGATTGCCTCATCCTCTATTTTCTGAAAGAATTTGTGTAGGATTGATGTTATTTATTCCTTAAATGTTTACTAGAACTCACCAGGGAAATCAGCTGGGTCTAGAGTTTTCTTTTAGGAAGTCTTTTTTATTATAAATTCAAATTATTTAATGAACAAAGACCTATTCCAAGTATCTACTTATTCTTGGGTCAATGTTGAAAAGTTGTGCTTGTATATGTGTTTGAGAAATTTGTCCATTTTAACGAGGCCATCTAACTACTGGCAAATATTGCTTTATTTTTCTTTAAGTATCTATAGATTTATAGTGATAGCTCTTTTAATCCTGAATCGTGTTCCCTCTCTCTCTCTATCTCTCTCTGAATCTCTCTGTTGATCAGTTTTGTTAGGGGGTTGTTCAATTTTATCAATCTTTCCAAAGAATGAATTTTGATTTTGTTAATTTTTCTCACTTCTTTGCTTTTTTGCTACTTCATTTATTTCCACTCTTATCTTTATTATTTCCTTCCTTTTAAAAAAAATTTCCCTTCTTTTCCTAGCTTCTTAAGCAGAAAATTAGATCATTTATTTAAAAACTTTCTTCTTTTCCCATACAGGAATTTAAATACACACACACTCACACATACATACATACACACACACAAATGCCACTCAGCACTGCTTAGACTACATCCCACAGGTTTTGATATTTTTATTAACACTCAGTTCAAAGTATTTAACAATTTCCTTTGTGATTTCTTTGATGCATTGGTCATAAGAAGTACATTGTTTAATTCCTAATTATCCAAAGTTTTTCCAATACTTCAGTGTTACTGATTTTTATATCCACTATTTTTTTAAGATTTTATTTATTTATTTGATACAGAGAGAGAGATCACAAGTAGGCAGAGAGGCAGGCAGAGAGGGGGGGGGAAGCAGGCTCCCCGCTGAGCAGAGAGCCCAATGCGGGGCTTGATCCCAGGACCCTGAGATCATGACCTGAGCCAAAGGCAAAGGCTTAACCCACTGAGCCACCTAGGTGCCCCTTTTATGTCCACTATTATCAGAAAACACACTCTGTGTGTTTTCAATCTTTTGAAATTTATAAACACATTTTATAGTCCAGTACATGGCCTATCTATCCCTGTGAGCATTCCATGTGCACTTAAAAAGAATGTACATTCTTCTGGTGTTGGGTATAATGTTCTATAGTGAATGAGATAGATTGGTTGATAGTGTTGTTCAAATCTTCTATATCCTTATTTATTTTTTATCTGTTGTTTTATTAATTAGTGAGAGAGTAAGTATGCTAGCCAATGTTTGCTCCATTTCTTTTGAGAATCCATTAATAGATACACATTTAGGATACTCGTGTCTTTCTAATGATTTAACTCTTTTATCATTATGAAATATCTCTCTTTATCTCTCATAATATTCCTTATCTTGAAGCCTAATTTGTCTGGTATTAATATAGCCACACAGCTTTTCATATGCTCACTGTTTACATAAGAAAGAACACACTATATCTTTTCCTCCATCCTTTTCCTGTCAACTTATCTGAGTCTTACATTTAAAATGCATTTTTGTGTGTGTGGACAGAAAATAGTTGGGTCTTGGATTTTTATCCAGTCTGATAATCTGTAGACTTCAGGTTTTTAAAAGCTGTACAAAGAGAGGCTTCAACCAGCTGACTGGAGACTAGCCTTTCAGCTCCTGTCTCTATGACTCCAATGGCAAAAGACCATGGGAACTTCCTTAAGTAAGTGACCTGCTTGTCACTTGGTTGGCCCCTGCTTGGAGCCAGGACTCAGGATGGAATTATCCTGAGTGAGCTGAGGTGGGGTATGTGGTGTTGATTGTTGCAAGTGCATAAAACACCAGATCGACCTTTGACCACCTCCGTGAGTCTCCTGTCCTGCTTTAATAAGGCTTCTCTTCATAGCCATCTGCCCTTAACTGCTATTTTCTTGTGGATGAGATTGTGCCACTTGGGAAAATATCTTCAGGGTAACTATTTCTCTTCTCTCTCTCCTCCTTTGCTCTTAGTCCTGCCAAAGCATACAGAATTGCTTTGAATAACCTGCTAGAGGATTTCTTTCAAGGATTTCAAGGAAAGAGAAATGACAGCAGGAAGAAGAAACTAGAATGTATGGAGGGCCTCCCATGCTTTAGATCTGTATTATGAAGCCTCTCAACAACCTTGTGAGGTGATGCTTTTATTGTCCCCATTTTGCAGACAAGGAAACTGAGCTCAGAGGGGATAAATAACTTGTCAAAGTCACTGTAGTTAGCACTACAGTGTAGTGTGCCTACAGCGTAGTACCCATGATTTAAAGCAAGCAGTCCCCATCCCCGCTGTATGGATGCAGATCCCGATTAATCTAACAATCCACAGGTGGCCTTCTCCTGGAGTCAATGATTGCTCCGGGGATGGACAGGTAAACTTAGTTGGCTCAGTCAGACTGAAAGGAAGGATTTACATCTAGGGAGAGGGGCTCACTTCCCCTTCTGCTAGATGTGAACCAGGAAACTTGTATTCCTTGCCGGCAAGTGGGGAGACCAGCAATGGGATAGAGCAGAGTGAAGAGAGAAAGAAGACTTAGATCTTTGGTGATATTCACCCATCCACCACTCCGTTCCTGCAGCCTGGAACTAGCATTAGTGTTCCCAGGTGAGGTAATACATTTTCCTGTTCTTTAAGCCAGTTTCAATGGCATTCTACGTTTCTGGAATGACGGCGTCCTAACTGGAAAAGTCACAGAACAAGTAAGCGGTTGACTCGGGATCCAAAGCTGGTTATGTCCGGCTCCAGAGCCAAAGCTCTTACCTGCTCAGCTCTAGACGTCCTCCTTCTAGTGGAGTTGCTGACCCCTGTCTTACAGATGAGAAAGCTGAAGTGTAAAAAGGGGAAATGATTTGTCCAGGGTCACAGAGCAAGCAAGCGGCCTCACCCTGGCTCAGAACTCATGTTTATCTGACTGCAAAGCCCACGCTCCCTGCACGCCTCCGGTGGCTTCCCACTCTTCTGGCTGCCACCCTCCTGTACCTTTGACTCCAAACACAGGCCTCTCCGTCACCAAATAATGTGATCAAATCAAACCTTCTTTCCATACAATTAGAAAACATAACAGGTTACAGCAAAAAATGCAAAAACCTCCAAAGCCGCTCAAAGCTAATTAATTTCTATTACTAGTGAGAGAAGAACCACTTAACATGTCTTTTCTTATTCAAATTACCATTGACGGCACCTGCTTTTTTATTCTTGGGAAATCCTGCTACAATGCGGGTAAATTATGTAAGACTGTAGAATTTATGAAGATAAGGCAATTAGCATTACAAAACCGAGTCCGGGTTACAATTTCTGGGGAACAGAAAGAGTTATGATGCTCCCTTAAATGGCCCAGTGAAGTCTCACAGATTGAGTTAATCCTTGTGGTAGTCAGGAAAATTAAAGGCTAAACGGCGCCATGATGGTGGGTAATTAATTGTCTGGGCCCTTTGGTGATGGGGCTGTCTGTGCTGACGAGGAGGCTGCCAGGGCTCTGCCTATTCCTTCTAGAAGGAAAAGGGACAGAATAGGGAGGGATTCTGGGGTCGGGAGGCAGGGAGGGGAAGAACTCCCTCCTGAGGTCCCTGGTCATTTGGATCAAGCAGGGTCCAGCCCTGCAGGACCACCCTCCCATATGTTTTCCCCAAATCTCCATCCTTCCCTGCAGCCCCAGCCCCCAGCACAGCTGCCACGACGGTGGAGGCAGCTGCCACTGAGCAGGTGCTTCCTTGGAGTGTTTAGATGATGCTTAGATTTTGTGTCTGAGCTGGGAGGACTCTTGGAGACATGGTGGATTACCAAGTGTACTTGACTTAATAACCACAGAGAAGGGGTGGGGTAGATGGGTGGTGTGGGTCCTTGGAAATTGTGTGCAAAATTGTGTGTGTGTGTGTGCGCTTTTCTGTAGAAGGGTCTGTAGCTTCCATTAATTCTAATAAGTTTTAGGCTTCCCTAACCCCAGGCTAGTTGGAACCATATTATATAGTTGGAGAGGCTGAGGCTGAGACAGGCAGGACTTTTCCTACCACCCACCTAGATGCTTAGCATTTGCCTCTTGCTGGTTTCCCACTGTTAGGCCACCAAGAGCCCACTATTTCCAAAATTAGGACTGGGGCCATAGCATGTGCCTTCTGGGTCTCTTGTTTGAATGTCCCCTGTCTCCCATTCAGACAGTCCCTGTGGCTGGGTCAGCTTTCAAGCATGTCTCTGCTCCCTCTGGGAGGATGCAGCCCTGCAGGGGGGTGCACCATTTGGCAAGCTTAGCAAGTAGCACTCAGGCTGGATTCCAGGCCCTATTGGTCACCCTGACTTGTGCCTTTGTGCAGTGTACAACCTATGCAACCATACATAACTTGTTCTCAAATTCCTTACTCTAGGGGTTGAGTCACTGACTGTTACTGGCTTTTTTCTCCTGGCAAGGACTTGAGCGTACTCTAGGCAGGCCTGGCCAGGGAGGAGCCAGCTTGGGGTCCAAGAGACCATTCATTAGAAACAAAAATATCTTTATGGTAGGGCAGAAGCATCAAGTGTAACACTTATCTCTAGCTGACTTCGGAGCTATATCAGGCCCAGCCAGAAATGCCCAGGCAGAAAGAAGAGCAAGCCCAGAAACCTTAAGATGAGAAACACACAGGTGCATTTGAGGAATAGCAGGCAGGCTCAAGCAGGCCAGGGCAGCAGAAAAACAGTGATTGTGGGGGAAATTGGTCAGCAAGAGAATGGTGTCCAGGTCTGTGAGGCATTACAGGCCACAGCAAAGACTCCCGCCACCCCCACCCCCCACCCTGAATGAGTTGAGATGGGAAGCATTGAAAGATTCTGAGCAGAGGAGTGACAGAATCTGATCTGACTTTTTTTTTTTTTTTTTAGATTTTTTATTTATTTATTTGACAGACAGAGATCACAAGTGGGCAGAGAGGCAGGCAGAGAGAGAGGAGGAAGCAGGCTCCCTGTTGAGCAGAGAGCCCGATGTGGGGCTCTATCCCAGGACCCTGAGATCATGACCTGAGCTGAAGGCAGAGGCTTTAACCCACTGAGCCACCCAGGTGCCCCCTGATCTGACTTTTTAAAGGAATCATGGTGGCTGCTATTTGGGGAGTAGGTTTCTGGGGCAAGGGTAGAAGCAGGGAGATAGTGAGGAGCTTTTGAAACTATCCGGATGAGAGATACTATGGCTTGAATTGAGACGGAAACTGTAACTATGAAGATATAATTGCATTTGGGAAGTATTTTTATTTTGTCCTTTTAAAAAAAAATGAAGAATAGTGCTGGGATGTATTTTTAAGGTAAAGCCAACAGGATTTATAATATATTGAACATAAGCTGTTAGAGAAGAAAGGAGTCAAGAATGAACCAAGGGGTGGCCTTGCAAAATGGAAGAGAATGGAGAATGGGCCCAAATGTGTGTGAAAGCCTGGAAAAACAGACATACTGGGTCTTTTTTTCATGGTTCTGATTCCAGGCCCAAGTCCTTCCATCTATATACCCTTCCCCACCAGGCCTGCCCAGAACTGCTGCTCTTGACTCCCTTCTAGAGTGTCATCCTGTTTTTTTCTGTTAAATTGTTGCCTAGTACCTGAATGGTAGATGCTATCCATCTATCCACCCATCCATCCATCACCAAATGTGAGAACCTATGATGTGCAAGACGTTGATCTAGGTGCAGGAGTTACAACAGCGACCAGGAGAGCCATTGTCACTGCCCTCAGTGCTTAAGCTTCCTCTGGACATTCATGCTAGGAAAGCATCTATCTACCAATTTATCTGTTTACCTAGTTCCATGCCATTTGTAATTTAACCTGCTAATCATTCAGGGGAGACCTGGGCGGCTCTTGGTTTTACATCTCCTACCCCCTGTCATGTCTTTGACAACCAGGTGCTCAGTTACTGTAGTAACTGGGAGAACTGGAAGCCCTCAGAGAAATGCATCTTAGGCACAGAATTGTTTCCAACGCTCTTCATAAACCACAGATTCCATGGGTTTCTGTAGAAGGCTGAGGAAGACAATTGAGAACACCAGTGGAACTCTTACCAACTATTCACCTGTTTTATCTTGGAAACCCAACTAGCATGACCCAGGCTAATGTGCTGATAAGGGGTGTTGGGGCCTAGAATTTGACCCATCCATTAGAGAGAGGCCATGACTAGGAAGAGCCAAGTACAAGTTCTTTTTTGTTTTTAATTTTATTTATTTATTTGACAGAGAGAGAGAGAGCACAAGTAGGCAGAGAGGCAGGCAGAGAGAGAGGGGGAAGCAGGCTCCCTGCTGAGCAGAGAGCCCGATGCAGGGCTCGATCCCAGGACCCTGGGATCATGACCTGAGCCGAAGGCAGAGGCTTTAACCCACTGAGCCACCCAGGTGCCCCCCAAGTGCAAGTTCTAAAAGTAAGTCCAATCAGGCAAATCATAGTAGTGGGGAGAGAATTATATTCAGGTAGGCAATGCCCAGTACTACCTAGTTAAAAAACTGAGGAATACTGCCATACTCTCAGAACAAGTTCTGACTGTCCAGAATCTCTGATGAGCATATCTGTTGGCAGTCAGGGAATGCCTAGGTGGTAATGTGAACATTCACGAATGGCTTTGGACTGCTCCCGGGTTTGGGACTTCAAAGGCCCTTTTGGACCATTAACTCATCACTCCACACACTGAGCACTTGGGCACAATTATCCCTCATTATATAGACCACAAAGCAGATGCTTCAAGAGCTAGGGCAGAGTTGCAAGTCTTCCTGGTCTTTAGTCACATCCCTCAAGTGGCTTCTTCTGCCAGAGGGAATCCTGGAGGCCACACTGCCTTGTCATGGGAACTGGACAGGCTTGGATCTATAAAAGGTGGAAACTGGAAATGAGCCCAAAAGCCATCCTCAAGTCCTGAGGCCTAACAGTGTGCCAGGCTCTCCAGTGGTTACATCAATACAGCATCTCCTTCAATCCTCTGTGTGAGGCAGGGACCCTTGTCTCCCACTGTATGGGGAAATGCAGGGGCTTGGAGAGGTAACACAGCACTGTCCACTCTCCCCCTGGAATCCATGGACATGGATTTGAATCTTGGTCCAACCACTTATAAGGGAAAGCTGAGAAAAATCTCAGACGTCAACTTCCTTAACCATGGAATAGGCAAAGAATGCCACTTCAGAGGATTGTGGTGGGGATTAGAATGACTTAGAATATGGAAAGTATCTGGCATATAGTAGGCATCAATCTACATTTGTGTCTACCTACCCCTCGTGGATTCTGGGGAACCCAAACCATGGGAGTGTTGAGGGGGGAAAGGCATTCTTACCCAAGTGATTCAGGATTTGAAGGGGCCAGGTGGCAGGGCTCATGTGAAAGGGGGTGGGTAGCATGTAGGGCTGCCAGATCTAGCAAATTAAAATATAGGATGCCCATCTAAATTTTAATTTGATTTTAATTTCAGATGAACAACAGATAATGTATTAGGTAAGTATGTCCCCAACCGGCACACCTATATTTCATGTGGCAAAAAAATGTGGGCTGCAAACCAGATTGGGACAGATAGCTGGTCTCCTAGAGCCAGCTGCTTGGTTTCCGGTTCCTAAGGTGGGATGCTGGAGGAACAGGACAGGACCTGCAGGCCCCATCCCCTCAAGGTGCTCTGTTGAGCCCAAGGGCTTCACAAAAGAGTAATTGACTAGTAATTATCATCAGTTAGAAGCTCTGCTGCAGGCCTTTTTAGCATAGAAGTGATTCTAGTTCTTAAAAGGATTTGCAGAGTTGAACAAATGCCTTCCCTAATCAGTACAAATTGTTCCTTTAAGCAGGAGAGAGCTGTGAGTCTGTACTTTCTCCTTCCAGTTAATGAGTAGTCAGCATCATTTCTGGGCGTTTGGGCTCTCGCTCTTCCCTCTGGGGTGCATGGTGATGGTGGAGAAGGTGGGGCTGGCACTGGGGTGGTTGAGAGGACCTCTGGAGTGTCCTGGCCCATTGGTAGTCTCAGGACTAGAGGCAGCTGATCAAGCAGAGGTCCTGCCTTTATAAACTGTGTATCAAAGGACACGTTCTTAATCCCTTTGGACACAACTTTCTCCCCTGTAAATGTGAATAATGATCAGTCCTGCCCTACTTCACAGAACTGACCTGACTATCAAAAAGGAGAATGTGTGTGATCAGGGCCTCTCTGGTGGAGAAGCCACCATCCTCTCCACAATCCTGAGTCCCCACTCCCTCTTCGCCTGCATTCCCAAAACTTGGAGAAACAGACTTGCACCCAAGCCACCCAGAATGGAAAAGCCAAAACCCAAACTGGAACCCAGCTGATTCTATATTTACATTCTTCCTCTCCTTCCCCTGTGTTGTACTCAAGTGTTCATGGCTCAATGGGGTTTTTCCCTTTGGGTCCCATCTTGGTGTAGGGACAGAAATACCTGAGACTGTGTTGGAGCTGTTCTGACTTTTCCAGTTTCCAGCTTTGTCATCAGGATGTGCTTTTCCATCCTTCTGCCCCAGACTGAGCTCAGCCTTGCCCACTGTCAGCAGCCCCTCACTCCTGCCTGATTTCAGCCATGTCCCCCCTTTTTAAAAAAATCTGCGCCCCTTTACTTAGGCAGATGGCAGAAGACAAGGGAGGCTAAAGTTTCTGAAGCAATCCTGAACCTAAAAGGATCCCTTCTTCTCGGAGAGGCTAGAATCCATGCAACACTGTTAGGCTTGCTTTGAAGCTTGCTGACCACAGTTGTTATGTTAAGGGACCCCAGTGAGACTCCTGGGTGGCCCAGAATGACAGCCAGGTCTCTTGGCTCTGTTTCAGCAAAAAGGAGAAAAGGGGAGGGTGTGCAGGAAGCTTCTGCATTAGGGTAGATACCCTTGTTCTCTCAAGAGAGAGGACATTTGACCAAGGACTTAAACTAAAGTTGTTCTGAATCTGATAGAGTGTAAATTACAGAGCATCCTAAGAAAATTCATAAATTAACTCCTTTAATTCCAGTGGAGAACAGGACAAAGGGAAGTCCAGAAGGGGATGGCTGCTTGCTCCTGCAACTCAAGCACTGATTCAGACCTATTCAGATGTCTTAGCAGTTGGCCTTCCACCTACCTGCAGAGACGGCAAGTGAAGCAAAGGAACCCAGGAGGCTAGCTTCACCTGGGCAGAGCCCTCCTGGTTCACACCCAGTGTTGTACCAGAAACCCTTGGCTAGATTATGATGCTGAGTATCCCTGTTTTCCAGATTTGGAAACCCAGGCCCCTGAGATCATTCGGTTAGTGAACAGCAGAGCTGGCTCTGGAACTGGGTGCTTACCGAACTACACCGAGGCTGCCTGCCCAGGATCCATTAATATCTTCAGGTTCTTCTTGATGCATGATCACTGGCTTGACCTCATTTTAAACAATAAGCTTTTACTGAAAAGAAGGCTTCCCGGGGCTCAGCAGGCCCCTGGGGTTATTTGGATGTAGAGTCTACTGAAAATTATCTGGGCCTACGGAGTATGGACACTGGGTGGGGCATTTTCACAAACATTTCATATTCAGAGTGGCTGTAGTTACCTCCACTTCACAGACGGGGCCAGGGAAACTTTCCTCAACGGTTGTGTAAAAGGTAAGTGACTAAGCCAGAACTCAGAGCCACTTTTCATTTCCCCTCATACCCACCCAAGTAACTCTGAGTGCCAGAAAGCCAGACACTATCTTAAGAAATACTTACTTATCTATTAATGGAACAACGAGATTTTGCACGTCCAGAAAAATCTAAAATCTTATTGTGGCCCATGAGGCTCTGCTGGACTGTTCCAGATGCATCTCTTATCCCCCCCCCCTTTTTTTTCTCATGCAGGATATTCTGGCGGCTCCAAATTTATTCCAGTCTTCCCTTAAGTATTGGACACTTGCAATACAGTCTTTCCCTGGGATTCCCTTTCCCTGAAATATTTGTATGATGGCTTCTTCTCATAGTAGTCAATTCACATGATGGCTTCTGCAGGGAGTTTCCCCCTCCCCCATCTATTGGTGCACCTATCCTAAATTGTCACTTAGCCTATTATCCAGTCTTATTTTTTAATATTTTCTTATTATCTGAAATCATCTTACTAATTTTTCACTTGCTCACTGTGTGTCTCCCTTACTAGATTGGGATTTCCTTGTCTACCTCGACACCTGCTTTGTTCTGGCGCCTCAAATAGCACCTAACAGGCGGTGGGTGCCGGGAAAAGATTTGTTGAAAAATGACTGAAGGCAATGAGACTTTCTGTCTTGCAACAATGTTATTCCTGATCTCCATCCTGACCAGTGCTATTCTTAGCGATGAAACTTTTTTTTCTTTCTTAACAAATCTCATTAAAATCATCCCTACCTCCAAAGTAGCCATCGCTTTACGAGGATGGTTTAAACAAGGCGGGGAGGTGAAGATGCAGGGCAGCGTGGATTACCCACAATGCCATCTTTGGCTGGCCTGGAAGCAGGGGGGAATGTGTACATAGGTGCGGGGGCCCTCAGCAAGATCCGTCTGCCTTTCTGCAATAATGTAAAAAGAAAACTTTCAAATACCACAATTTGCAAATGAAGACCTTTAAAATAATGGGACGGCAGCTTCGGGATGGGATTATTAGGATAATGCGATGTTTAAGTGGGCGCTTTCCCTCTCAAGGACCTGCCTGAATTCTGCTGAGCTCATTCCACGAGAGACCTCAGAGAGATCAGTTATGACTTTTATTAAAGTCAAACCAATACCTGTATTCGCAGCCGCCTGGAGGAAATTTCTTTCTGTAACTCTGATTGAAGTTTAATGGGAACTACACAAAGAAAATTTACTTAACCTCCTCACCCATCTCTTCCACGGTGGAAGTCTGTTCATCACGTGCTCTGCTCCCAGGAGACACTATCCAAGATAGCACTTCTCAATTTCATAATATTTTTCAGAGTAAAAGAGGGAAGACAGATGCAGACCCCAACTACGCCAGAGTACCATGTAGTCGACGTCTGATTTCACTTACAGGAACAATGCAAGGCGTTTTCTCAAGGGCTTGTGCATTCGTATTTTACAGATGACAGAATAAAAGGCATATGAACTACTAAGAAATTATGTTACATGCATGTGAAAGTATATAGATATAGAGTTCTGGCTGACGTGCTCCTGATTGGCTCATGCTGCTGGTCAACCTCTGCTCCAAGCACTTGGGGCAAGACAGGCGCCTGTTCTTACACTGGAAATAAAAACCGTGAGTGGCATCTTTCATTCCAGAGAGACCCAGACATCATATTATTAACATCTGTGGGTCTGTAGCATTTTATAGATGGAAAGTACTGAAAATCTCACCTTTTCTTATGAAGTTTACACATGTACAAAACACGGGTTTAAGTTGGTATAAAAACCTAAATATTTAATGTGTATAAAATATTAAATAGTGAATTATCTATGTGAACATCACTTAAGTCAAGGGATAGGATGTTTTAAGCACCCAAAGCCAACTATGAACCCATCCCTGGTCACTGTTGCTTCTTGCTTTCTGACTTTTATCATAATTGCCTGTTTGCTTGATCTGACAGCATTTCTATAGACAATATGTTTAAGTTTTACCAAATCAAACATCATAAAAGATGCACTCCTTTGCATCTGGCTTCTTTTGCTCAACATTCTGTTTTTAAGGTTTACTCACAAATCTTAGAAGGATGTTCTTCTATGTATACAGAGATGCTTTGACTGGCTGTTCGGTATTCGGTTGGTACATATGCCACAATTAACTTTTTGAGTTTCCTGTCAATGGACATTTGGGTTTGGGTTTGGGTTGGTTCCAGTTCGGGGCTATTGCAAACAATAGGCAATAATATTCTTGTATCCACATTTTGGTGCACACCTGTATGAGTTTCTCTAATGAGTTGTCAAGCTGTGATCCTTGGGCTAGTTCTGGCCCATCACTTGTATTTATAAAGTTTTATTGGAATACAGGTATGCCCACTTGTGTACATACTGTCTATGGCTCTTTTTATGCTCTAAATGCAGAGTCGGGTAGTTACAGCAGAGACCACAGGGCCTGCAGAGCTGACGATATTTACTATCTGGCCCTTTTCAGAAAAACTTTGTTGACCCCTGCTCTAGGACGTAGGCTTATGAGGAAATTGTATGGTTATAGGGTTTGCAGACTTTCAACCATACCAGATACTGCCAGGTTTTGTTTTGCTTTTTTTTTTCCCCCAGCAAACGTCTTTTTATAATTTTTAGTATTTTATTATGAAAATAATATTTCAAAGTTTACTACTGATACTCAGGACACAGTCTTACTGCACAGCTTCAGGGTTTTATCAAAAAGGATGAAAAACTACTAATTATTCTAACTACACTCCGTGCTAAACCTCAAACATGGCTGAACACTGAATGAAAAATAAGTCTTATTTATGTAGCCATTTATGGTCCACTGGTTGTTTCAAATCCTGCAGTAGAACGTCCTTATCATCTGACCCCTTGTTTGGAGGGATTGTGAATCCCTTGCTATTTTAGCGCACTTTCTGTATTTCAGATGACTGCTATTACAATTTTGTCATGTCTTCGAGGGGCCTATATAAACTTATTTACAACTATGTGAGCCATTTGACCCAGCGACCATCCAGTTTGAATGCACAAATCTTCAGTTATAAAGGATTAAAGAAATACCATGTGTTCTTAGGATTTGAGTCAAGGAGCCTCCTTTGTTCACTAATCTTTTTCTGGCCATTTAAAAGTTTCCTCTCCGTCATCAACTTCAGCTTCTTCAGTCTGCTGGTATTCCAACGCCAGATCATCCTGTCACTTTCTACTTCTGTGAATTCCACCCCACCCATCTCTTCTCCTATAAACCAGTGAAGGAAGCCCTGGTGACCATTACAGGAAACTGCTCCCATATGAGTTTTTTAAAATTCATGAATAATGGTGCTGTTGCCCATAATCATGAATGCCAGCTCAAGGCCCCAAGAAGGGATTTCTCACATGACCACCGATGCCACCTTGATGCTGTTGGGTAGCCATTCCACAAACTAGCTTCATTCTTGTACTAGGTGGTCAGCATCTGCTCTTCCACGTCTTCTGTGGACCCAGGGCCCTGGAAGATAGTGATCGTGGTGAGGCAGGCCTCATGTCTCAGCTCATGTGCTACTGACATATACTTCACGTGGAACATTTCCTGAGTGAGTTCTGGCTCTATGAGGGCCCGGTACTGCCAACTGCCTTTAGCTCTCAACAAAGCAATGTTGGCATGAAGTGTTGGTCTTCTTCCATTAAAAGAAATGGAGAGGCCGGCAAGCTCAAGCTAGCATGGCAGCTTGATCTTCATTAGGGACTCAGACCTCTTTCATCTTTCTGCTTCTCCATCCTCAGCCAGGGAATCCACCTTAAATTGGGGCTTTAGCCATTAACTGCACTCCAAGTGGCAGTTAGGAGGGTGGGGAGGGCAAACAAGAGCATCCTGGCTGCCTTCTCCCTTTTAAAGAGCTTTCTGGGAAGTTCCACCCCAAAACCTCCACTTACATCTCTTAGGTCAGGACTTAAATTAAGGCTATTCCCACTGTAAAGGGAGGTGGGAAATATAGTCTCTTTGCTGTGCATATTATGATACTGAATAAGACCAAGAAAGGGGGAGCAGAATTTGGATGGGAAGATCACAGTCTCCACCGAATGGAGGGATGTCACAGCATCCAGGGCAAGAGCCCAGCTGGACCTGCAGCTTGGATCAGTCATGTTAGGAATCTCCTCTCCAGGGAACACATAGTACTTGCTTTGTGCTCCTTTTCTACTCACCTGCTTTCTGTGGTGTCTGTGGTTTCTGTTCCCTATAACTTCAGTATGCATGGTATATTACATATGGAACCAGCTCTAAGTTCAACTGTACATTTCAACTGGAGTTCCCACCACTGCAGGCCAGGTGCTGACTCTTACTTAAATTCTGGAGTAAGATGGTTTAGTTGGCCCATGGCTGGCCTTGGGGCAAATGTCCAGCTCTGGTCTAAATATGTGTTTGGGAAAGGGAAAGGCAAGAACATGCAGAACACGGAGCAGCTATTTGGAGGACAGGAGGACTCTCTCAAAGAGGCTTGGGGCAAGGCAAATGATGACACATTCTCATTGTGTATGTTTGGTGGTAGTGATTGTTAGAGGTTTGATAGTATTCTGCCTGAACCCTCCACACAGTGGACACACACAATCATTTTAGGATTGCCAGCTGAAAGTTTACCTAGAGTTAGTTTTAGATTTTAAAATTGGTGGGACTGGGAAACTTCCACTTGGATGATCACAAAAAGTATTGGTTTCTAGAGGGGAACAGGAAATTTTTTTTTGAGAAGACCCTTATTTCATACTGTAAAGGGCCAGTAAGGGCAATCCTTGCAGTCTATACTCAAAACCACAAAACCACCTTGCAGATGTAAGGTTAGTAGGTGTGCCCCACTGTTCTTAGGTAAGCTCAGAACCAGGGACATGGTCCAAAGGTACTCTGAGATGTTGACTTTTCCACATGGGGCTATAGATCAGCAGGTCTTTAGCAGGACCAGGCCCTTGTGGAGAGATCATTTTTTCTAGGAATAAATTTTAAAAGGACTACCCAGTTATGTCTTCACTCATTTCCTGGGAGATGTCTGTGTGTCTTTTTCAAATATATGTTATTGAGATCATAAGCCTATATTTAACAAGGGGGTATGCCTGATATTCTTTTCATCTCATACTAGAAGATTATGAAGTGGAACTGGAGTGGATTTGGTGTAATCTTTGAGAAACATACTGTTGACCATGTGACTGCCTGCCAGGCCATGGGGACTGACCTTGACCCAGGGATGGAGGTGGGGTGTTTGGTCTGTAAGAGACAGATGTTCTCACTGTCAGTCTCCCGGGAAGGAAATGAAGTGTGCCTTGGAATATGGTAAAAAGGATCTCACAGTCTTTCCAGGGCTTGCTGTCCATGGAGAGGGACATAGTCAATAGGGCCTCTTCTCTGGCCCAGCAACATGGTGGTAGTTCTGAAGGGAGAAGCAAAGGTGGCCAGGAATGACTTCAGGGTAGAGCACAATGGATGGAACGAAGAAATAGGTCTATCTGATATCCAGTTCTTATTTTCTCTTTTCTTCTGTTGGCTTTATACACCCCCACATCTGCCTACTGCCACACCCCCTTACTGTGCAGAATATTCTTTGGGGGAATGAGTGGAAGGTTTTGTATGCAGGCTTGGAGCAAAACAGTAACGAACAACCCAGAGCAGCATAGAGAAAGCTACAGAGCAGAAAAGATGACCAGAGAGAAACCTCCAATAAAAGGTAACAATCAGTTGGGAGAGGGTGGTGGGATTACATTATATGTTTAAATAAAGCTTAAATAAATAAAAAAAAGGTAACAATCAATAACTACTACTATTTAAATATCTTTAAGGGCGCCTGGGTGGCTCAGTAGGTTGAGCCTCTGCTTTCGGCTCAGGTCATGGTCTCAGGGTCCTGGGATCAAGCCCCGCATCGGGCTCTCTGCTCAGCAGGGAGTCTGCTTCCCCACCCCCTCTCTGCCTGCCTCTCTGCCCACTTGTGATCTCTGTCCATCAAATAGATAAATAAAATCTTAAAAAATCTATGTCTTTAAAAGATAATTGACTATTTAAAGGAAAAATAATAATGATGCATCATGAAGTGTGGTGTTGAAGCTGGATCTCTGACCAGAGTAGTACAAAAGCTGGAGTAGAGATGTAGAAATGTGTTGCAAGGTTCTCATACTATATGTGTAGCAGTATCCTTACTGAAGGTTGAATGTACTGAGTTAGCGATGCATGCCATAAATTCTAAAGCAACTACTAATATAGCACAACAAAGAGCTATAGCTAATAATCCAACAAGAGATAAAGAGAATCAGAAAAATAAACCCAATTAATTCAAAAGAAGACAGAAAAAACAAAGAAACAAAGAATAGCTAGGACAAAAAGAAAGCAAAATAGAAGGTAGATTTAAACCCAATAATGTAAATAAGTACAACAAATTTATAGTCTATATAATCCAATTAAAAGGTATAGATTATCAAATTATATTATAAAACAAGTTTTCTGCCCATAAGAAACCCACTTTATATATAGACACAAGTGGGTTAAAAGTAAAAGGATAGAAATAGATACACAATGCTAACACAAATCAAAAGAAAGTTGGAGTGCCTATATTAATATCAAAATAGATTTCAGAGTAGAAAATATTACCAGAAATAAAGAGTATTATTTTATAATCACAAAAGGGGCAATTTATCAAGAAGACAACATCCTAAATGTTTACACACCTAATAACAGAGCAACAAAATATATGAAGTGAAAATTGATAGAACTTAAAGAGAAATAAATAAATTCACGATGATAGTCAAAGATTTCAGTATTCCTCTCTCAAAAGTTATTAGAACAATAGGTGGAAAATCAATACGAATATAGAAGGTTTGAACAGCACTATCAACCAACTTACTGACATTTATAGAACATTCCATCCAATAACAGAGGAATATATATTCTTTCTAAGAATACATGGAACATTCACCATGAAAGACCATATTCTAGACCATAAAACAAGTCTCAATACTTCCAAGAATGAATGTCATCAAAGTATGTTTTCAGATCACAAATGTATTAAATTAGAAATCAGTAACAGAAAGATACATGGAAAATCTCTAAATATTTGGAAGTTAACACAATTTAAATAACCTATATCTAAAAGGAAAAAAACCAACAACAACAAAAAAAGAAGTTAGAAAGTGTTTTGGACTAAATATAAATGAAAATATGCCATACCACAATTATGGGATGCCCCTAAAGCTCGAGGGAAATTTATAACATTAAATTCCTATCTTAAAAGAGAAGAATGGTCTCAAATCAATGGCCTCAGCTTATACCTTAAGAAACTAGATAACAGGCAACTGGGGGCTCAGTTGGTTAAGTGGCTGCTTTCAGCTCAGGTCATGATCTCTGTTCTGGGATCAAGCCCTGAGACGGGTTCCTTGCTCAGCAGGGAGTCTGCTTCTCCTTCTCCCTCTACCCACCCCCCCCCCCCCTCATACTCTCTCTCTCTCTCTCAAATAAATAAATAAATAAAACATTTTTAGAAAAGAAACTAGATAATAAAGAGTAAATGAAACCCAAATGAAACAGGAGAAAATAAATAATAAAAACCAAAATGGAACTCTATAAAAACCAGAAAACAATAAAGAATAACAATCAAACTGAGAGCTGGTTTCTTGAGATCTTAAAATTGATAAATCTCTAGCCAGACAGATCAGAGAGAGAGAGAAGACACGCCCTCACTGATTATTAGGAAAATGCAAATTTAAACTGTAATAAGATACTCTATACATCTATTGGACTGTCTAAGAAGAATAACCATTACTGGCAAAATGGAGAACAACTGAACCTCATATGCTGTTGAGGGGAAAGTAATAAAATGGTAGAACCATTTTGAAAACAGTTGACAGTTTCTTTTTTTTTTTTTTTTGACAGTTTCTTAAAAGGTTAAACATTTGTCTACCATATAACCTGCCCATTCCGTTGTAGGCACTAAACAGAAACGAAAGCATATGTCCATATAAAGAATCGTGTATAAATGTTCACAGCACCTTTATTTGTAATAGCTAAAACCTGGAAACAACCCAAATGTCTAACAACAAGTGAATGAAGAGACAAATTGCTGTATAGTCACAGAGTAGAATACAGTCAGTAATAAAGAGTAAAATTTTGATACATGTAAGGCTAGAAATGAATCTCACAATAATTTTATTGAATGAAAGCATCCAGACAACAAAAAGAGTATACATATTTATATAAAATTCTAAAAATGAAAACCAAATTATAGTGACAGAAAGCAGATCAATGACTGCCTGGGCAAGAAGAGACAGAAAAGGGGGTTATGGAGGGGAACAGGGTAAGTTTGGGGTGTGGCAGATATGTTTATTTTCTGGATTGTGGTAATAATTTCACAGGTGTATGCATGGGGCAAAACCTACCAAATTATGTATTATAAACACATGTCACTTATTGTATGGCAGCAATACCTCAATAAAGCTGCTAAATGCATGAAACTATCAGAAAAGATCAAGATTTGAAGAACCAAAGAGAACTTAAAAATAAAATACAAGAATCAGTGAACAAGAAGACAGAACTGAAGATATCATCAAGATGGCAGCAGAAATAATCAATGGAAGAACCAGATATAAAGATGAAATGAGCATATTCTTAGAAAACATAACTTATCAAGAAGTAGAAAACCCAAAGAGTCCATAATCATTAAAACAAATTTGAATAGTTAAAAGTTTTCACATAAAAGAAACTTCAGATCCATAGGGTTTTATCACTGAGTTCTACTAAACATTCAAGGGAACAAATATTCCAATCTTACATACACATTCCAAAGCACCAAAAATGAGAGTAGTTTCTACCTGCTTTATGAAGTTAACATCCCCATAATACCCACACCTGACAAAGACAGTATGAGAAAGTAAACTATAGATCACTCTCATGAACCACAGCTGCAAAAAATCTTAAAGCATCAGCCAGTGGCATCCAGCAATGTGTCTAAATGATAATACATCAGACAAACTGAGTTGGTCCCAGGAATTCAAGGTTAGCTTAACACATGGAAACTCTGAGTAGCTAGGAAAATCCATTTTTGTCCTCCTTCTTCTGGTTATCACGTGGACATATGTGCTAAACCATGAAGTGACCTTGAGAGGAAAGGCATGATCTAAGGGTTGCAAAACAGAAAGATAGGAACCTAAATTCCTGATGGCATCAAGGAACCACCATACCAGCCCTCAGACTACCAACCTTCTGACTTCTTATTTGTGAAAGAGAAATAAAGTCCTATCTTGTTTAAAGTATTGTCATGTTTTTAAATAATATAAATATAAATACATATATGTGTGCGTGTGCACGCACACACACACACCCATCATTTACATTAGCAGAAGCAAATCCTAATGAGTTCTGACACCTGTAGCAGATTAGCAGAGGTGAGAGATGTCAGGAAAGGCTTCACACAGCATATAATATTTGAGTTGGGACTCGAAGAATGAATA
Source organism: Taxidea taxus jeffersonii (assembly GCA_003697995.1). Taxonomy (NCBI): domain Eukaryota; kingdom Metazoa; phylum Chordata; class Mammalia; order Carnivora; family Mustelidae; genus Taxidea; species Taxidea taxus. The sequence continues at coordinate 14,897 of RCUC01163714.1, read as the reverse complement.
AAATCTTACCAGATAGAAAGAATTAGAAACAGGAAAGCATTCTAGACACAATAACAGTGTGGAAAGGTACAGGGAGTGAAAAAGCATGGCTTGCTCTGAAAACAGCAGGATGAGTGTAATGCGTGTGTTTGTTGAATATTCGGTTCAGGAATTTAGGCCTGGGCTAGGTCTGGGACTGAATTCAACTGGAGGAGAGAAGGGTCACTTTGTAGCTCCATTACATGCAAACCAGCACCTCTGGGGGAAGGCAGTGACCTTTTGCGGGAGCTGTGTGAGTAAACACATATTAGCCAGGCAGGACACAACTCAATGAGGGGCAGTGAGACCTTGACTCGCAAGAAGGTGATTTGAGCTCAAGTCTTTGCCTTTAGAGTAGAGAATGTGTTTCAGACAAAAGTGACCATAGTCCTTTTCCTGGTGGCTCTGCACAGGTAATCATGCCTAAGCTCCCTGCACCTTCCACCAGTGGAGCACAGTCCCCAAACAATACAATTGCTGAAAAAGGAATTCTTTGTAGAGGAACGGGAAAAAGGGCTCTTTTTCTGTACATTTGGTGATTCAGTCACCTGACATTTTTTTCCTTGAGAATCAGGAAGCTTTAGAGGAAGTCAGACCCTATGGCATATAATAGCACAATGCCATACACATTCCCATTTTCCTGAGGTGGTTGTGGTATATTATTAATAGTGCCCCCTATAACTCCCAAAAGGATCTTACTTTGTTTTTTTGTTTTTATTTATTATTATTATTTTTTATAGAGACAGAAAGAGTGCATGTGAAGGGGGAGGGCCAGAGGGAGAGGGAGAGGGAGAGAGAGACTCTCAAGTAGGCTCCACGCTTAACACAGAGCCTGATCCAGGCTTTATCTCATGAACCTGGGATCATGGACCTGAACCAACATCGAGTCAGACATTTAACTGACTGAGCCACCCAGACATCCCAAGATATCCTACTTTGGATAAAATTTTTATGATCATCCTACTCATTTGTGTAAGGACTGTATATTTTATAAAAGAACTGTTATACCTTTGCTATTGCTTTCGGTCATTTGGAGAAAAAAAACCCCACTACCTATTCCTTTTTTTCCAAAGAAATTTGCGGATCAGAAAGAGACTTTTGGGGATGTTTTCACTGATCCTATTGTTTCAGACAGAGACAATCAAGAGGGAGGAAAATGCTTCTATGGCATACTAAGACAAGTGTTAATTTCGTAAAGAATAGGGTTGAGTTATAACAGTTATAACAGGAGGAATATGCATTTCTCAGATGAGACTAGGCTGTGTGGTCTTTGGAAGAAAAGTGAAACTTGCTATGTGAAGATGTGACTGCCTTTGGTGATTCAAACTAAAACTAGCCACTAGAAATGGAATTATGGGACACCACTCTTTTGGACTCTTCCACCAATTGTGGCTAAAGTTGGAGGGGTCTGAGTCTGCAAACACAAGCTGTACAGGGATTATTAACCCATTTTCCAGCTGGAGATATTGACACAGAGGAAATAAGTTGACCTGCTGGAACTATAGCATGTATAAATGGCAGAAGAGGAGTTTGAACTTAGGAGATTCCTTGATGAAAAAAGAGCTAAAGGTGCTCCTAGTTCCCAGGAGAAAACCCATGGGCTGAGATGCGGCAGGAAGAACTAGGAATTTTAGCCTGAATATAAAGGAGCCTTGGAGGCACAGGATATGATCTCTGTCATCAAACCCCTGATGGGTTGCCACATGGGAAAGAAATTATCCTATATAGGTTGGACCCAGAGAATGAAGCAAGGATTAATGAAGGGAAGATAAAAGGAAGCAAATGCCAATTCAACATCAATTCAACAAGAGAAGGAAACTAACATTTCCTGAATATCTATCTATGCCAGGCATTTTACATGTGTACTCTTGTTTAATTCTCACACAGAGGAAATAAAACCTGTGAAGTAGATATTATCCTCATTTAAAAAATGAGGAACCAGGAGACTTCCAAGTTAGGGTAATGGTAGGGTAGTGTGTATTGTACTAATTATCTTACCCATACTAATTATAAACACTGGACAAAATAGAAAGAAAGTTAACCGTTTGAAGGTACTGGAAAATGGCTAAATTTAGGCAGAAACTAGAGGGAATTTGACTCTTGAAGGAAGGGAACCACACTTGGTGATACCCATTTATCCAGCTTCACATTTAAGGGCAGTCTCCAGTCTTTGCGGTGCACTGGAGCACTTCTGAGAAAGCTCACACAGAAAGTTGCTGTTGTATTATCTCGAGGAGTCAGAAGATGAACCTTGAGCCTGCCAGGGCAGTTGGAAATTGAAGGGGGGAGATTCTAAAAAGAAAGGAGCCATAGAGAGAGGAGCCCCCAGAGCTGCATATACATGCCATTCTAATCCTTGGCTGACACCCTAGCCCTGACTGTGTGGGTGAGACTCCAAAAAGCCCATGGGGAAAACAACAGCTGGAAATCTGGGGAAAAGAAAAGAAAAAAAGAACTGAGCAGAAGATTCAGAAGCTGCCTACCATGGAGATGGAGTTCAAAGTTTGAATGCTACCACATGGGAGGGCCTCAGTAAGTACCTCAAGCTTTCCACTGAAACCTGAGAGAGGCTACATCCTGGGATTAAATACCACATCACAGGATTAAGGCACTTATCCTAGTACTAAAGGAAAAACCCAAACAGGCTTGCTCTAAAGACTGAAACCAAGCTTTCACAAGACCAGACAAATCCAGTGGTAACTTATCTACTTACTAGGACAAAACTCAATGTTCTTCAGAGAAAAATAACAGAATGCAGAGTTCTGTATACATAATTATATTTTTCAAAACTGTTATATATGTGAAGAAACAGAAAAATGTAACCCAATGAAGAGAAGAATCAGATGACAGAAACAAAGTGACAAATGAGGCAGATACTGAAATTAGCCAAAGAGAATATTAAAATAACTATGAGAAATATGATAAGCAATCTATAAGAAAAAGTGTGTTAATGTGTGAAAAGAGGGGGAATTTGAGAAGACATATGAATACTGTGAAAAAGGATGAGAAGGAAATTCTAGAACTGAAAAATACAGTATCTGAAGTATAAAAAACATTTGTTAGAAAATATTACAGTAGATTGGATAAAGAAGAAGACAGAATCAATGAACTGGAAGGTAGCTCAATAGAAATCATCCAAACTGAAGCACAGGGTGAAAAGGGTTGAAAAACAATTAAAAGAACCTCATTGATATGTGAGACAGCATCAAGTAGATGGACAGATGAGAAGCTGCAGTCTCAGGAGAGGAATGAAGGAAGAGGGCAGAAAAAGTAGATGAAGAAATACTGGCCAAATAGTTTCCAAATCTGATAAAAAAAGAAACCCACAGATCCAGAAAGTTCATCACATCTCAAGCAAAATAAATACAAAGAAATCACACATGGGCACATCAAAGTTAAATACCTGAAAAACACAAATAGACAGAAAAATCTTAAAAGCAGCCAGAGGTAGCTGATTTCTCATCATAAACAAATGAGGCCAGAAGACATCATCAAAATGCTAAAACAAAACAAAACAAACAAAAAACAAAGTAAAACAACAACAACAAAAAACCCCTACCAACGTAAAATTCTATATCAAGTGAAAATACCTTACAAAAATGAAGGTAAAATAATTTCAGATAAATGAAAGCCAAGATAATATATCATTAGAAGACCCAACTGCGAGAAATGCTAAAGAATGTTCTTGAAACTGAAGAAAAATGAGAAATTTCATATGGAAATTCAGATCTACAGGAAAGAATAAAGGGTACAGGAGATGGTAACTATGTGGAAAAATAGAAAAGAAAAATGTTCTTTCTTTGTTTAGGTATTGAAAAAGTGAATTGAAGGGACTTCCACTTCTGGCCAAGGTGGAAGAACAAGGCTGCATTTAGCCTCCCATCTGAAACAAACAAACAAATAAACAAACACACAAACACTGAACAAAATATATGAAATGATGACTCTGAAGACATTGGACATTATTCAATGAAGAAGAGTGATCCCTAAGTGACAGGAATCAAATACTTCACTATTATTGACCCTATTTACTGCCTAAAGGAAGTTTCTAGGCAATGGTGCAGGAAGACCTCACCATATTCCTGAGTTGAGGATGCTGAAATGGAGGTCCAGGGAAACAAAGGCATCTAGAATTCTCCATTCAGGGTATTGAAGACTTAAGCTGCACACAGAGAGAACTTCAGGAATCTGTAGACATTCCTCTTGAGCATTTCATTAATCATCAGCATATGTGAAAAACTGTCTGAAACCAAGAAAAGAATTACCCAAAAAGGTGAGATAGAACAGTGCTTGCAATGCACATTGGTTGGAAATAGTGCCCATTCCCGACACTCAGAGTGAAATGCTTCATTAAGTCCTGACATCAGTTAGAGTACAAGTAAAGTCTTGTCTCAGTAGTGGGAAATATTAATTGTAAGCTAAATGCTGGCTGCTCTGGTCCCACCTAACTTAGCTTAAAAGTAAGAACCAAAAGGATTAAGCTGTTTCCAAGTAATTTAACCACATCCTAAAACAAAGCTTAAGAATACCTTTAGGACTATAAAAATATTCAGCACAATTCAGAATACCTCATGTCCAGTAAAATAATTGTCAGGTACATAAAGAACCAGGAAAACAAAATTCATAATGAAGAGGAAAACCAATCAAGAATGACTCAGAAATGATGCAAATTATAGAATTAACAGAGATGTTCTTTAATACAGTTATTAGGACTGTATTTCACTAATCAAAAAGAAAAAAAAAGCTAAGCAACTGCATTAATTTCCAAGTAAACTTCACCATACACACAAATTATAAGGGATAAAGATGTCATTTCATGATAAAAGGGTTAATTCATAAGGACATAAAAATCTGAAATGTTTATGCACCTATCATCTTCAAAATAAAAAAGGAGAAATAGATAAATCCACAATTATAGTTAGTGATTTCAATTCTTCTCTCTCAATAACTGATAGAACAAGTAGACAAAAATTCAGTAAAGATATAAAAGACTTGAACAACACTATCACCAGATTTGACCTATTTAACATTTTTAGAACACTTCACTCAACAACAGCAAAATGCACATTTTTTTTCAAGCACACATAAAACATTTACCAAGACAGAACATAAAATGTCTATGTCTGGGCCATAAATTATGTCTCAGTACATTAAAAATGATTCAAGTCATACAAAGTATGATCTGTGACCATAAATGGAATTATGTTAGAAATCAACACAAGAAAGATATCTAGAAAATTTCCCAATATTTGGAAACTATGTATCACAGTTCTAAACAACTCTTGGGTCATAAAAGTAATCAAAAAACAAATTAGAGGGGCACCTGGGTGGCTTAGTGGATTAAAGCCTCTGCTTTCGGCTCAGATCATGATCTCAGGGTCCTGGGATCGAGTCCCGCATTGGGTTCTCTGCTTGGCGGGGAGCCTGCTTCCCCTTCTCTCTGTCTGCTTCTCTGCCTACTTGTGATCTCTCTCTGTCAAATAAATAAATAAAATCTTAAAGTAAAAACAAATTAGAAAGCATTTTGAACTGAATTAAAATGAAAACACAGAATTTTGAAATAATGTGGAATACAGCTAAAGTAGTACTTAGAAGAAAATTATACTATATGAGAAAAGAAGAAAAATATCAAATTAATGTCTCTAAGAAACTATAATAAAAAGAGCATGTGAAACTCAAAGTAAGCAGTAAATACAGAAATGATAAATTTCTGGGTTGAAATGAATAAAATAGAAAAAAGAAAACAATAGAGAAAATTGATGTAACCAAGAACAAGTTCTTTGAGAACATCACTAAGATTGAAACCTCTTGCAGGCTACTCAGGAGAAGAGAGAGACAGAAAGACAGAAAGAGACAGTGAGAGAGGATACAAATTACCCATAGTAGGAATTAGAGAGCTGCTATCACTATGGAGTCTACAGATTTAAAAAATATAGTAAGATAATATTAAGAATAAATTTTTGCCAATAAATTCTAAAATTTGGGAGATGGAAAAATTTCTTAAATGGCTAAATCTATCAAATCTCATGCAAGAAGAAACTGGTAATGTTAATTGACCTGTATTTACTAGAGAAATTGAATTTATAACTAAAAACCTTCTCACAAAGAAAACTCCCTGCCCAGATAATTTCACTGGTGAATTATAATAAACAACTCAGAAAGAAAAAAAAAACAACAATTCTCTATAAACTTTTCCTGAAAGGTAAAAGCAGTCCCCGCTCATTCTATGATGCCAGTGTTTTTCTGATATCAAAATAGACCAATATTAAGGAAAGAACACTAGAGATCAAATTCCATCACGAGTATAGATACAAAAAAATTTATTTTTAAATATTTTATTTATTTATTTGGGGGGAGGGGAAGGCAGAGGGAAAGGGAGAAATAGTCTAAAGCTGAGTGTGGAATCCGACATGGGAGTGGATCCCACATCCTGAGAATCACAACCTGAGCCAAAACCAAGAGTTGGACGCTAAACCAACTGCACCACCCAGTCCTCCCAATGCAAAAATTTTTTTTTTAATTTTTTTAAGATTTTATTTATTTATTAGTTAGAGAGAGAGAGAGAGCGAGCGCGAGCACAGGCAGACCGCGGAGAGGCAGGCAGAGGCAGAGGGAGGAGCAGGCTCCCTGCTGAGCAAGGAGCCCTATGTGGGACTCGATCCCAGGATGCTGGGATCATGACCTGAGCCGAAGGCAGCCGCTTAACCAACTGAGCCACCCAGGCGTCCCCCAATGCAAAAATTTTTAACAAAATTTTGACAAATCAAATGCAGAAAGATATAAAAGTGATAATAAATCATGATAAGTAGAAATTAATCCCTGGAATACAAAGTTTAGTTTGACATTTTCAAATCAATAGATGTAATTCAACATACTAGATTAAAGATGCTATGATTTTTCTCAGTAGGTACAGAAAAAGCATTTTATAAAATTTAGCTTCCATTCTAGATAAAAACTGTCACAGACTAAGAATATAAGGGAACTTTCTCAACCTGATGAAGGGCTTCTGAGAATATACAAAAGTTAACATCATACTTTATGATAAAAAACTTAGAATATCTTCTAAGATCATGAAAAAAGCAAGGATGTGACTACCTCTGTTTAACATTGCAGTAGTACCAGCTAGTGCAATTAGGCAAGAAAAAGATATGAAAGCATCCAGAATGAAAAGGAAAAAATAAAAATGTCTTTATTCACAGAAGACATAATTGCCTGTGTGCAAAATTCTATGGAATATAAAAACAAAGACCTAGAACTAATGAGGGTAGCAGGATTGCAGTTACAATATATTTCATACAATATAATTACCCAATATACAATAATTGTATACAATTATACAACATATAATCAGTATAATTCAATATATCAGCAACACAAAATTGGAAATTGAAGTTTGAAGCACTTACATTGCATTAAAAATAAGAAACAGGGATAAATCTGACAGAGTATGATCTGTATACTTGAAAATCACAAATCATGTTTGAGAAAAATTAAAGAAGATATAAATAACTGGAGAGATATGCCATGTTCACGTATTAGAAAGTTTTATATTATTAAGAGTTAAGATCTCCCCAAATAGATTTATAGATTCAACTGAGTCCTTATCAAAATTCTATCAGCCTTTGTTTTTCCTGTGGAAATCGACAGAGTCCATAATTCATATGGAACTGCAAAAGACATAGAATCGCCAAAAGAACTTTCAAAATGAAGAACAATGTAGAAGGACTGATGACCTGATTGCAAGACTTATTATAAAGATATTATAATAAAGATAGTATGGTGTTTGCCTCAAGACAGATAAATAAATAAATAGGACAGAATAGAGAGTTCAGAAATAAACCCTCATATAATTTTGCCAATTGATTTCCAAAAGAAGTACAAAAGCAATTTAGTGGAGAAAGGACCACTTTTTAATAAATGGTGCTTGGATAATTGGATAGCAATATGCAAATAAAAAAATATTTTAGGGGGTCAAGGTCAGTCTAGGAGAGGCAGTGACAGGGCAGTCTAACTGTACTACCATGTAGGAAACAACCCCACCGAAGACAGGAGAGGCTGTGACCTAAATAACTTTTTGAAATGAGTCTGGACAGACTAAAGGTAACACAAACAACCTGTAAATAAACACTGTACTCTAGTTGATAAAGTTGTTTCCCATGGGGGTATGAGTTCACAATGCTGTATGAGTACATAATGCTCTAAGCTTGCAGGATGGAATTGAACAATTAGTGAATGAATGGGAGATGGCAGGAGTCAAGTTCCTCCTTGTGGGAATGAGAGGTTACAAGCAAGCAAAGGGAGAGAAAGCTAGCATAGATTATAGTAGATACATGAAGTAATTAATAATTAATAAGTAAGTAAAACATGAATTCATGCTTTGATTAGTATAGGTATAAATGCTTACATACAGAAATGTATAGAGAACCTGGAAACAAGGAGTCCCCGGTAGCAATGACCACATCTAATGACTCTGACCCAATTTTACTTTCTAATATCATTCTCCAATAAGAACAAGGGCTCTTTGGGGAAATGGTTGATTTTAGGACTGGAGCAGAAAATATATAAGATGATCCTAGAGTGAGGCACCTGGGTGGCTCAGTAGCTTAAGTGTCTGCCTTCAGCTCAGGTCGGAATCCCAGGGTCCTGGGATCAAGTCCCACATCAGGCTCTTTGTTCAGTGGGGAGCCTGCTTCTCCTTCTGCCTCTCTCCTCCACTCACGTGCATAAGCGCGTGTGCACTCTTGCACTCTCTGACAAATAAATAAATAAAATCTTTTTAAAAAAACCACAAAACGGTGATCCTGGAGTATCTTATAGTGTTACAAAGGAAGGGAGAGCTCAAGAAACCAAAAGCGAAAACACAGTGATAGGGGTATCAAAGGGACACTGGAGTTCCAGTGGCCAAAACTGGAGTTAGGCAAACAATCAAATAAAGTAGTACTGGATTATAACCCAGAGTGTACAACAAATATCCTTGAGTCCATCCTGACATGAAGAAATGGTCAAATAAATTAATAAATGGAGCAGAAGAAACAAATCTCCCATGCAGAAGAATTCCAAATAAATTGTGCAGATACTCTCTTTCCCAAAGTTGTGGGAGCATTGACTCCCCACAGATAGGCCCTGGGGAGTGGTTGAAAGAATTTGGGCTTTAACATCAAATAATTATGAGTGGGAGACCCACCTCTGATCCTGGTTTTTTGTGTGATCCCAGACATTACCCTTTCTAAACCTAGGTTTTTTATTTGCAAAATGGGGATAATAGTATTACTTAGCTCCCTGTCAGAGTCACTGTGTAGACTGAATGTCTATACAGTTTTCAGACTGGTGCTTGGGACATAGTACTCTATAAATTAACAGTATTGTTCTTTTTTAAGTTTGTGTGTTCATCTGTTCCAGCTGCTATAACAAGACTACAAGACTTCGGTTGACTTGAACAACCGAAATGTATTTTCTCACCATTTTGAAGGCTGGAAAAGTGCAAAGTCATGGTCCAGCCAGGTTCTGTTTCTGGTGAGAGCACTCTTCCCGCCTTGCAGATGGCTGCTTTGTCCTCAGGTGGCCCTTCCTTGGTCTGTGCCTGGGGAAGGGAGAAGGCTGGGACAGAGATCTCTTTCCATTCTTACAAGGCCACCAATCCTATCTGACTCTAAGGCCCCACCCTTATAATCTCATTTAGCCTTAATTACTTCTTAAAGTCCCCATCTCCAAATATAGTCACATTGGGGGTTAGCCCTTAGACTTAGGAATTTTAGTGGGGTGGGGGGACAATTCAGTCCATAGTAGGTAGTGTGAGATACAGAATAGGACAGCCTAAATTCTCATTCTAGTTTTGCCACTTGCTAGTGTGCCGGGAAAATCTCTTAAGCTCCTTAGGGTTTTTTTTTTTCCCATTTAAAAATAATTAAGGTATTATTTTTATCCAATAAAATTCACACATCTAAAAATACCGTTAAGTGAGCTTTTTTTAAGCAAAAAAAAAAGGGGGGGTTATTTTAGAACAGTCTTGGCTTTACAGAAAAATTATAAGATGGTACAGAGAGTTCCCAGATACTCTGCACCCAGTCTCCCTATTATTAACATCTTAAATTACTATGGTACATTTGTTATCATTAATGAAGACATACTGACATGTCACTAGTTAAAGTTCATACTTTATGTGGATTTCCTCCACTTTTTACATGACATTCTTTTTCTGCTCCAGGACCCCATCCAGGACACCACATTACATTTTAGTCACCTGTTTCCTTGGGCTCCTGTTAGCTATGACAGTTTCTCAGACTCCCCTTGTTTTTTATTGATCTTGACAGTTTGGGGGGCACTAGTTGGGTACAATGTCCTTCACTGGGATTTTTCTGATGTTTTTCTCATAATTTCACTGTGCTTATGGGTCTTAGGGCTGAAGACCACAAAAGAGAAGTGCCGTTCTCATCACACCACATCAAGGGTGCCTACTATCAACATGACTGATCACTGTTGCTGTTGACCTTGGTCACTTGGCTGTGATGGCCAGTTTCTCCAAGTTACTCTCCCTTCCCCCTTTCCATACTGTATTCTTTTTTTTTTTTAAGATTTTATTTATTTATTTGACAGACAGAGATCACAAGTAGGCAGAGAGGGAGGCAGAGAGAAGAAGGGAAGCAGGCTCCCTGCTGAGCTGAGAGCCTGATGCGGGGCTCGATCCCAGGACCCTGAGATCATGACCAGAGACGAAGGCAGAGTCTTTAACCCACTGAGCCACCCAGGCGCCCCCATACTGTCTTCTTTGGAAGAAAATCACTATGCACAGCCTATACTTAAGGGGTCTACCTCCTTGAGAAAAAGGGTCTACATAAATTATTTGGAATCCTGCATGCAGAATTTGTCTCTTCTTCCCTATTTTTTTTTCATTCAACATTTGTTTATATCAGTACAGACTGAAATATATTTTATTTGGGGGGTTATAATCCAATATTATTGTAATGTATTCTGTTGCTCTAATTGTCCCAGCTTTGGCCATTGGGAGCTCATTCAGATTGGCTCCTGTAACCTTTTGACATGGTTCCATCATTCTTCTTATCTTCTGTTTCTCTCTTTCTCTCTCTTTCTTTCTCTTTTAGATCTTCTTCACTTGCTGTTACTACAAGGTGTCCTGGGTTCATCTTGCATTTTCCTAGAATCAGCAATTCGTCTAAGGAACCCTAGTTCTCTTTAATGGAGAGTGGTATTTAGAAACCAAGATCTGGACACCAAATATCATTTCTGTTACTGGAACGTCTCTACTCCAAGGCTTCAAGTAAGTGGTGAGAAGAGACAGTGCTCTTTGAACCGATGCCTGGAGGATGAGAAGCAGCAGTCACTTTAAACCTACCAGAGAGTTCCAGGCAGAAGAATTGCTAGTAGAAAAGACATAAGGAACAAGCTTGGCTCATCAGAGAGATAAAAAGAGGGTCAGAGAGGCTGGAGCAGATTGGAAGAAGAGAGATGTGGGAGGTGAGGGTGGGAATGGCCTGAACATAGTGGGATTTGCAAACTAGAGGAGGCATCTACATTTTCCCCATAGAGAAATGGAAGCCACTGAATGTTTTAAAACAGGCTTGATACCAGTTGATTTGGATAGGATGATATAGCATGGTCCAGCTGAGCAGCCTGAGGAGTCGAGTTGAGAGATGGTGATCCTGAACGAGTCCCTAAGCATTTGACTAGCGAAGACTTTATCCTGCCTTGGCTGAGACCAGCCAGCTGGATGGATTCGTGGGGTACTAGATTTCAGGGTGGGCCCTGGTGTGTACAAGCTTTTATAAGCTTGGGCACGTTTCAGCACACTTGAGTTTCACAGCCATTATTTGTAGCACTTGAATGTTTATAATAATATTTTATCTGGGGGCACCTGGGTGGCTCAATCAGGTAAGCGTCTGCCCTGGGATCAGGTCATGATTCTGGGGTCCTGGGATCGAACCCCGCATGAGACTGGGAGCCTGCTTCTCCCTCTTCCTCTGCCTGCCACTTCCCTTGCTTCTGTCCTCCCCTTCTCTCTCTCTCTGTCAAATAAATAAATAAAATCTTTAAAAATAAAAATAATAATATTTTATCTTTTTTTTTAAGATTTTATTTATTTATTTGACAGACAGAGATCACAAGTAGGCAGAGAGGCAGGCAGAGAGAGGAGGAAGCAGGCTCCCTGCTGAGCAGAGAGCCCGATGTGGGGCTCGAACCCAGGACCCTAGGATCATGACCTGAGCCGAAAGCAGAGGCTTTAACTCACTGAGCCACCCAGGTGCCCCAATAATATTTTATTTCTTATGTTTCTCTTTATACATGAAGAAATAAGGCTTTTTTAATATAAATTTTTTATTTTTTTATAACCATATAATGTATTATTAGCCCCAGGGGTACAGGTCTGTGAATCGCCAGGTTTACACACTTCACAGCACTCACCATAGCACATATCCTCCCCAATGTCCATAACCCCACCTCCCTCCCCCTATCCCTCCCCCCTCCTCCCGAAACCCTCAGTTTGTTTTGTGAGATTAAGAGTCTCTTATGGTTTGTCTCCCTCCTGATCCCATCTTGTTTCATTTATTCTTTTCCCACCCCATAAACCCCCCACGTTGCATCTCCACTTCCTCATATCAGGGAGATCATATGATAGTTGTCTTTCTCCGATTGACTTATTTTGCTAAGCATAATACCCTCTAGTTCCATCCATGTCGCAAATGGTAAGATTTCATTTCTTTTGATGGCTGCATAGTATTCCATTGTATATATATACCACATCTTCTTTATCCATTCATCTGTTGATGGACATCTAGGTTCTTTCCATAACTTGGCTATTGTGGACATTGCTGCTATAAACATTTGGGTACACGTGCCCCTTCGGATCACTACGTTTGTATCTTTAGGGTAAATACCCAGTAGTGCAATTGCTGGGTCATAGGGTAGCTCTAGAAATAAGGCTGTTGAAATAAGTAATAAGAGACTTACCCTAGGCCATACATAATGGGCAAGTACAATACCTGATCTTGAACCCAGAACTTTAATCACCTAGTCTGAGTTCTTTTCACTGTACCAAAGCTATTCAGTAAGTGAGTATTATATGTGTGTGTGTGTGTGTGCATGTGTGTGTAATTTATATATATTTTAAATAATTGAATTTATCATCTTATGCTGGAGAAGAGAAGGGGACTTACAACTGGCACTTGGAGTGATTTTACACTTAGAATCTGATTAAAGGACATAAGAGAGCAAAGGATTCTGTGAAGTCATGCTGAGTGAAGGAGGAGGAAAAACAGGGGAGTGTAATAGCACAGTCCTCTAGAGAAGAGAGTGATACTAAAAGGAGACAGGGTGCCTGGGTGGCTCAGTGGGTTAAGCCTCTGCTTTCGGCTCAGGTCAGGCTGTTGGCATGGGAGGAGCTCTAGGTGGACTAAATAGAAAGAGGACATCCTGTGTAATTGGTTAGAGGGCATATGTTGTCCTCTGGTAGGTCCTAAATTGGCAGCAGGGACAAAAATTAGGGAAACTGGCAGTTATTAGTCAAGTCCTGGCCACTTGGGGCTGATTGTTGCAGAGGATAATGATTGGTTTCCTAGATGCTTGCTAGAGATAGTAGCCTGACTTTTTAAGGATCTTATAGTTCTAGAGATAACAGATTAGCTTTCTGGGCTAGAAGCTGCGGATCATGGTTCAGAGTTCTATTTTTAATCATAGCCTGGCCATTGTTGTTTACCTCTTCAGTCTCTTAGTAAGGTAAAAGAGACACAGGGCCAACCTAAGAGAGCCCCCCACTGGCCAATTTTAGGATAATTTAAATATTAAAATGATTAATAACCGTAATGGATTATAAAACTCATTGAATGAAAAAAAAATCAATAAATTCACAGATACAGAGCAAGAAACCAAAGGTAAATAAAGTGGTGGGAGGGGGAGGAAATTTTTCCTCATTGTGGAATGCCAACTACAAAGTATACAGGGGATGAAAGAGCAAGAAATTCAACATTTTCCTATAACTGGTTCAGGTAAAAATCATTAATGGACGTAAAAGTCTTTCATTGGGTGTGGGGGGATCTAGACCAGAGTACCTCACCACAGACCACCTGCTAAATATAAAAGAAAAGAAATCCCTTTACAGTGGGGGAGCCTATGGGGTTCCACCTTAACTGAATGATTGAAGTGGACATCACCAATGGTGGGTCCAGATGAAGGATGTGTGTGTGTTCATCAGAGTTATTCTTGGAAATTTTCTGTGGGTTTGAAAATTTCCAAAATAAAAAGGTAAAAATATGCAGAAAGAAAAATAAAAGGAAGTGGTGGTCAATTGTGCTGAATATTGCAGACAAGTCACAGAAGACTCCAGGACTGGGTTTAGCAATATGGTGCACCCTGGTGACCAGCAGGTAGTCCTGGAGGAAAGGTGGGGGCAGGGAGTCAGTTAGCAGGGACTGAAGGGAATGAGCACTGAGGGAGTGGAGAAAGCAGCTTGAAACATACCTTTTTAAAACTTTTTTTTTTTTTTAGCACATTTGGGTTAGAACTGAAGGAAACTAGTGGACAGTTTCTGTTACGCTCTTTTCATTCTATTGTAATCATTAACTAGCATCAAGGACTCTTTAAACCAGTCTGGCTCAGATTCAGTCCGGGAACTGAGTAAAAAACACTTTGCTCCTGAGTATTTCACTCCTTCCATGAACACTGGATTTGAAGTCAATTTTGTGTCAGAAGCTCATATGATCTTCTCCCACTGCTGACCGGGAGTCCTCTTAAAGCCCCTGGCAGTTTCTTGCCACCCAGTTTCTGGCCTCCCCCTCTCTTAGTTCACAAAGAAACCAATAAAGCACCTGTAGCCCCAAGGCATCTGGACGACAACCCCGAGCTCCCCAGGGAGTGCCTGCCAATTCTAC
>RCUC01163713.1:0-39937 GCA_003697995.1 Taxidea taxus jeffersonii | reverse complement strand
TGGCCCAAGTGAGGACCCAATAAATGTTAATCCTTCAAAGTATGGGGAATATCACTAAATGGGTGGAAACAATGGAGAATCAAAAAGGTGCTCTTTCCATCACATTAAAAGAAGCTTCAAGAAGGGGGAGATAATTTTGTGGTGAGGGGTTGGGATATGTATATCTGTGTGTGGGGTGTTATGGAATTATTTTGGGAAGATTCCACAGTGATAATGGGGCGGGGGCAGGGAACAGGTGAACCATCTACTAAAGGCAGCTAGGAAGGATAGGGCATGGCAAGGTGTCCACCTGGGTTTGAAGTCTGAAAGACATGAAAATCTACGTGGGACCCTTAAATGTCCTGGTTATTGTATTGATGCTAATTTGTGTCACTTTGGGTTTTTAAATGTAAGTACACTCTAATTAAGGCTTTGCTGGAGCTAAGGGGGAATGGACCTGAGGGAAGGAGGCCAGAGGTTCAGAGCCGCAGGGGATGGGGAGGGAGGGAGTAGGAGCGCAGCAGGAGACGTGACTAGAAATGACTCTGCAGGAGCTTGGAAAAGAAGAGATGCGTCTGAGGGTGCAATAAAGATATTTAAGCTAGAAGGACCAAAAACTGTATTGATTGCAACAAAACAAAGTTATAAAATGTCATTTTCCTCTAATTTCCAGACAGCTCCTCACTCAAATCAAAACATGTTGTTTACCATGTAATCACATAATATCACCAGCTGTTTGCATTCCTAGTAAGGCTTTTTACATGCCTTTCTCAGACTCAAACAGGAAAACTTCCTTTTGCAGAACATCATGGCCAAAATACGACATGTGAAAAAAATGGGCATGGAAACCTGACAACACATGTTCACTTCTGACCCCAGGAAAAGTCAAGACTATAGTTTAAGATTTATTTAAAGCTTTGGAAGTCACTTTTATTTTGACTTTGAATCAAGTCTAGTCTTTCAACACAGCTTTTACTTCTGAAGATGGACTCAATTCCCCCCCATCCCTGCCTGAAATTATATTAGTGTTAAATCATCCATGCGATCCTTGGCATCACTAATCCAAAGGCTTAAGAACTTTAAATATACACAGATACTGAAGAGAGTCTTTACCTCTTTACCTTAGAGGAATCAGGGTGTGGTATGGATAATACTCTTTATACTGTAAAAGATTTTTCTATCATTGACACTAATTTTTCAGAGTATTACTACTGGTGAAGTATAATTAAGAAGAGCTGACAAAAAGTTTCCAGGTAGGTAACATTTATTTTTACATTAACAACTTAAAATCTCTAGTTGTTAACTTCTGCCTTATCATTTACACTGAGTGAGGTATTATTTGCACTGGGGGTGCTTGTGTATGTTCTTCTCTTTTCTGGGACAAGATGTTAGGTAAAAGAATACCAAGTTTAAACAACTCAGAATACCAACCTCTAGCAGCCTTGTTAATCCATTCATCTTTTGGTACTTGTAATAATGAAGACTACGTAAGAGAAGTATATGAATTTTGGAAAATGAGTCATCTTTGACCCAAATTATCTTGGTTTTAAACAGAATTGAAGTACCGTAACAAATGGGATATGAGGGACGCCTGGGTGGCTCAGTTGGTTAAGAGGCTGCCCTCAGCTCAAGTCATGATCCCAGCGTCCTGACATTGAGTCCCACATGGGGCTCCTTGCTAGCCAGGGAGCCAGCTTCTCCCTCTGCCTCTGCCTGTCACTCTGTCTGCCTGTGCTCACTCACTCTCTGACAAAAAAATCTTGAAAAAAAAAAAAAAAAGAATGGGATATGAAAGATACTTTCAACTCTGAAATTTTGTGATTCTGTAATTTCAAAACACTCTTGTATGTGATCAGAATTATACATTCTTGGTGAAAAAATTTTGACATGCTTACATTCTCCGACTTTTCATATCCCCGCACACAAATGGAAGTGAAGGGTAAGGGACAAAATGTAAAGATGTGCACATATTTTTGCTAGGCTATGTGTACTATTTTTTTCTACCTTTAACCCCTTCTGTTCACACGTTAGTTGGTTTAGTGCTAAGTTCGATACAGGGAATGAGTAAATGACCAATTCAGGTCATATACACAAATGTATATACAGACACACACATAATTTACTCCAGTATCCTAATTCTCAGTGATAACCATCTTCTTTATTCTTTGGTTTTGCTCTTCCCCACCCATCCCCAGATCATACAATGAAGTGATTCTGCCTTTTAAATTTGTGTCTTTCTTCTATCTTCCTTTCCTCTAAATCTGGGGAGTTGCCTTAATCAAACATTTCTGTTCTTTCTTATCTGTCAACAATTAATAAAAATTGGCAAGTACTTTCCCCCCTAATATTTGATGTACTCCCTTCTTTTAACCACATTACCCAGATTCTGGATATTAACATTGACCTTCCCCTAATTTCCTACTTTTCTATCTTTTGTCATTCTATTTACATGCCTCTGGCTGTTGCCAAAGGAAGGGAGTGCAGCTTGGAATGCTTTCCCACGTGCAGAAAAGCACTTGCTACAGAACAGATTTATGGTCGATCCGCCACTCAGCTTTGAGAAAGAGCTGTTAGTACAAGAACTGCCACAATGACATAATTTCTTACAGCATCCTTCACTCTTACGGTTAAACTCACTTCCTTCACTCCCTGCCCCACCTAGAGGGAAACTTCAGTGTTTCTAGTAGAGGCAAGTTTTTCGTTTAAATACTGCATTTGTTGATATTCTACCGTTTTCCAAACATGCCTTTTCATGTTTTTTTCCACATGTAGTGCAGTGCAAGGTGCTGTTAACCGCGATCAGACCAGGGGGTGGGGTCCGGAGCCGCTTTCCCCAAATAAAGACCCCACCCTGCAATGGCCCCTCCGCCTCCAGGTCCCATTTTCCTTCGGGGTTCCTGATTCCTGCCGCACCCACGCTTTCAGATGTGGGCATCCCTCACCTTCCTGCTCTTACAGCTTTCGTCTTCTAAGACGACTTTGCTTAAGGGGTGGTCTGTAATTTTTAGGCACTGTCACACTTATGCCATTTGTTCTTCTTCGGATCCCCGAGAACAGAGTAGAGCCCTCCTCTCAATCCCGTTGGATGTCTACGAGGCAGGCCCACTAACTCATCCTGTGAGGATTAGAAGTGGGCTGTGGACTCATGGCCCAGGCTAGACCACCTTTCCCATCATTCCTCATGTAGAGATTGTGGCAGGTGGCAGAGACTGCACCAGGCGGTACACTGCCTTTGTTTTCATTAATAACGCACACCGGGCCTTTAGAGTTGTTTGGAAAATGCCACACAAAATGTAGAACACGGCTTTTCCTGGCTAGAAGTCGTTCCTTTGCTCTCATTTCCTGTTTTTCGGCCTCTCCCTTGTTTCTCTTCCCACCCTACTTGGTGCCACATTACTTCAAATCTTGCTCTCCTAACATAAACTTCCCCTTCGTAGCCTTCCTATAACCCGGGCGGTTTCCCGCGCAGGGCGGGCTCAGGGGCACCGCGCAGGGGTGTCGGCGGGCCCGGGAGTCCCAGCGCGCTCACCTAGGTTTGCAAGAAAAGTGGCGCTCGCATCTCCACCGCTGACCGCCGCGCCCCGCCGGCCCTCCCCGCCGCCCCGCCTGTCCGCTTCCGCCCGCTCTCCTCCCCGCCCCCGCCGACCCTCCCGCGCGGCGCTGACCCCGCGCCCTTCGAGCCGCGGCGGGAACGGGCGCCCCGCGGCTGCCTCCTCTCTCCCGCCCCAGAATCCCGCGGATCCGCTCCCCCGGGCGCGGGGGCGGGAGGGGCCGCCCGCTCCTCGTGCCTCCCTACTGGGGCACAGGGCCGGGGGCTGGACTCCCCTACACCGCGGGCCCCCCAGCCCTCGGGGCCTCGGCAGGGGTCTGCAGCTCCAGCTTCCTTCCGCTCCTCCAAGTTCGCCTGCTTTCTCGAATAACTAACACGGGCTGGCACCCCTTCTGCCGGGTTTCCCAAGCGAGGCATGCGTCCTCCCCCGCCCCCATCCATCCCAAGGTGAAGCACTGGGAGGGAGGACACCCCCGCTTCGCCCACAACGTGCGCCGCTCCCGAACCCAAACAATGATCCCGCTTCCTTCCTCGCCCAGCCCTCCTCCCGCCCCACCCCCCCGCGCGCACCCCAGCATCCAGGGCACCGCCCGCCCGGACTGCCCGTGCCCGGACCCCATTGTTGCCCGACCCGGGCGATGCCCGGCGCCCGGGGGCGGTCCCCGGGAGCTGCCGCGCCGCCGCGCCCGCAGCCTCGGCCGGCCCTGGAGCCGGCTCCGCCCACACCTTTCCAAGTTAGCTGGCGGGTGAGCCGCGGGGAAGGCTCGGGCGCCCGGCCCCCTCCCTGCACGCCCCCACCCGGGCCGGAGCGGGGAGGGGGCGGGGGGCCGAGCGGGTTGCGCGCTCGGTTTGCCTCCGAATTCTCCTCCTAAGGCTGCTTTGCGCGCTCTGACACAAAAGAGGGGACTTTCTCGCGGCTCAGCGCGAGTCCTCGCCTGGCGAGTTGCAATCCGGGGGCTCCACCCGCCGCCAGGCCCCGCGGGCCCCCCTCGGCCGGCGGCTCCCCAAGCTCCGTTGGCCATGTGTAGGTTATTTTGGGTGCCGCAGCAAGGTGGTGCAGGTGAAAGGGAAGCTCGTCCGAGGCCCGAGGCCGGGGGGGCGGGGGCAGGGGTGGGGCGGGGTGGGGCGGGGTGGAGGCTCCGCGGACCCACCCCCCAGCCCGGCGGCCCGGGCGGCGAGGCGAGGGCTGGGCAGTGGGTGTTGCCTTCTACCTCTGCGAGCGGGGAGGGGTTAGTTTCCCACAGGGGATTTCAACCATCACACTCTGAGCCCGCCTCCTAATCCTCGGGCGGAGCGGCTCGGGGGCCCCATTTTATGGCAATAAAGCGACTTAGCGCCTGCTGAGCGAGCCCCTCCCCGCCGCCGCCCCCGCCCTCGGCCCCACCCCGGGGCTCGCCCGCAGCGGCGGGGCTTTGTTTCTGGGGAGGAGGACCCGGAGCTCTTTTGTTTGGGGGTTTGGTGTTTTCACCCCCCCCACCTCACCTCACCCCACCCCACCCCACCCCCCGCGCCTCTCCGGTTTCCTGAGCTGCGGGCTGCAAGGGAGGAGAAGCGGCGTCTTGCAACCCCCTCGGCTGGGCCCCGGGGTAATTCGATGCGGGCCTGGCGAGGCTCCCCACGCTAGACCGGGGCTCGCGTCTCGGCAGCCTCCACCCACCGGCCCACCCTACATTTAGCGCATCATGTGATCCGGGTAAGTCATTTGCAAGTACAACAGTTCCCTGGGTTGCCCCCCATTCATTTCCTGAGAACTGCAGAGAGCAGCTGAGAGGCTCTGCCTGTGCGTGTGCGAGTGTGCGTGTGAGTGTGCGCGGGTGACGCCGTGTGTGTGCGAGAGTGAGTGTGTGCGTGCGCGTGTGTGTGCGCGAGAGAGAAAGGGAGAGAGAGGGGGACTCTGTGTGAGGGAAAGAAAACAATTTCTCCTGCTCTGCAGCTTCTGTTCAGGTCTGTGCCGATTCCGTTTCTTATCAAAATAAACACCCCCCTCCTTTTTTTTTTTTTTTTTGCCATCCCAAATCAGACCGTATTCTCTTAACATGTTTTATTTTCCTTCTGTCATCTGCTCAAGTTAAATCATTTTGGTTGGTCTGTGTTCTTAAAGGGGGAAAGTGTTGGGAAGCGGGAGGGGGCCGAGGGAGGGCGATGCTATTGCAGAGCAAGTAGCGTCGGTCGGATATGTGCAGAAGAAAGAAGGACGTTTCTCCCCCCCCCCCCCCAAATTCTTTTTTTTTTTTTTTTAAACTTATCAAGTACCGTGAATTAAGCAAATGTTTTTCTACCCCTAGTGGAATTGTTGGTTGCAGTGTTCGGCTGACAGTTGCCAAGGATGAGAAATAAAACACCAGGGCTGAATTGGGGCGGGGGGGGGGTGTTGTGGAAGTAGTTTGCCCCCAGGAATAGAGCGAGTTCGGAGAATAGCCGCCGCACCGGGGCTGTGTGGGCTGTGGGTGTGCACCGGAGAGAGTGGAGGGGAAGGGGTTAAGGCGGAGATGACACTGCTGGCATGAATAGTGGTCCTGGTGCTACATTCATTATTGTCTCTGGTCGTAATGATGCGTAACTGTCACTTGCTACGGTGCCTGGTCCATGGAAGTAGCCAGGGGCTGGCCCGTGGCTGTTATTTTCAATGACGGGGGAGCCGGCCGGAGTTGACAAGGGGCAACTTTGCACGTCCACGCGAGCCGGGAAGCCCGCGGAGGCGGCCTCGGAGCCACTTCTTGCCTCAGAAGCTCGCTCCCAGGACTCGGACTTGACCTCCGCGACATTAGTTGGTGTTCACGTTAGATGCTCCCCTACGGGGAGAATCAATCCTGCTTTTGTTGGGTAGAGAACTGCCTATTAGAACTTTGAAAACTTTTATCTTTGGGGAAAAGGGTGGGGTGCACTCAACAGTTCTGTTTCGAAGTGCATTTGAGGCAAACGCTTGGAAAAAGTACCAATTCCTTTGTTATATGCCCTGCAGCTTCCCAACCCCCTTCACCCTGCGCTTCGAGTTTTGCATACTTTAATAGTAATACCCTTAATTCAGCTGATAAAAACTGACTGTGTTGAGTTAAAGAGTATTAGTACAACGGAATGTGTAATCTGGATAAACAGTTTGTATGGTTAATGTTGTCAGCTCTCTAATTTAGCCGTACAGATTTTAAGTATCGTTCTGTATGGATTGTTTTAAGCAATTCCACGGGCTAATAGAATTCTCAGCCGAGCAGTCGGGTATTTTATTTTAAATCAGCTTTCATATTCTGTTTCTCAGTAACACTGGGGAGGTGAGCAGCTCTATTTACATTTACTGCATGTGCATCCAGTGGCTTCAGTAGACATCTGTCCATCAAATAACGTCATTCTGCAAATCCACCTAGCCGCCTGCAGGCCCTTTTCTTACTGGAGGATAGAGTTGTTTGGATGAGTAAATGGTTTGAAATAAATGTGGCTTTTAACAGGGCGCAGCTCGTGATGGGAATAGGAGTGGTCACTTTGAAGAGTGGCTGTATTCCATCATCTAAGAAATGGTCTTTGGAATTGGCATTTAATAAAAACAGCGACCCCCCCCCCCCCCCCCCCCCCCGGAGGCTGGCTGTGTTGTTTGTGGACCTCATTCCCATGTTGTTTACATTTGTTTAGAACCACATAGAAATTGGTTGTGATAAAGGGGTATACTTCCAGGCTAGAAAATGTTTAACTGTGGAAGCTCAGTGGACATGGGATGTTGAAGGACAAACATTTCAGTTGCATAAGTTGTATCTCTGGCTGCAGGCTGGTCAATGTGAAGACTAGCTTGAGTCTGGTAAGCTTCTTTGGGCTGGGGAGAGAGCAGTTAGAGCATAGAGGTATAGGCGGACCTTTGTCATGTATTTAGGAGAGAGGTTTATTTCTGCCTTGTAATTCGTAACTATTATGAATATGAACTATTATGAATACGTATATATACGAAGGCTGGTAAAATTTGGAACCTTTAGTTTATGAAATAAAACTGTAACGAATACAGTTTTGTCAGGCTTGTCATTCTTGAGGGGTTTCTGTTTATTTTTGAGTTGCTTCAGTTGATTTATTACTTGGTAATGCCTATTTAAAAGAAACTTCGTTCAGATAAACTTTATTTTGGAATGCTTTGTTTTACTATTTATTGAATGAAAATTGTTGTGCCAATGAGCCCCCCCTTTTTTTTTTCTTTCTCCAGAAAGTTCTTTTTCAGTAACCGAATGTCATTTGGGAGAAAACTGGTCCTGCTGTAGCATTTGAGACCTTGACCTTAGCAACTCTTGGCTGGTGGTTGTTTACTACAGCTGCAGCCTATGTGTGTACAGAAAGGGAAGGGACTGCAAACACTCGTGGGCTCACTCTCCCCAGGCCAAGGGAAAAACAAATTAGGATGCTTGACGTTCATTCATTCTGAAGAGTGTGCATCAGGCATATAATAGCAATAGTGTTCTGGTCATTTAAAAACATATATGTTCCTAGGGGATTACTTCCCTACCTCCTGTGAAAAGTAAACAAGCACTTTAACAGACTGAGTTTTAAATGTTATATCATGAAGCAGGCTGTTACCAGCTTAATGAAATAATTTGGTCTTAAACATAGGTGGGTTTATTTTTTTTATGTTTTGTTTTTGTTTTTGTTTGTTTTTCCTTTCTGCAAAGAGGACAAAAGTGCTTAGGCCTCTAGGCCTACACTGAGGGCATCTTGAACTGCAGCCAGTATTGGTTAATCTAGACTATTGAGTAACCTTACCAGTGAGGTGATATTGTTAAATAGTTGAACATATGAAGGTCCGGGACATTTTCACCATTGCAGGAGATGGAAAGTGTGGAATTTCATATTTATGTGAATTTCATTGGTACAATCCCATTAAGTTGGGGGTGCTAAAGGTTTTCTTTGTATATAGGAGAAACAATCTTCTTAGAGTGTTAACTTCATAAATGCAACTGTCAGTGATTTGTGGATTAATGCAACACAGTTGTATTCTACAATACTAGAGGCACAGACTCATTTTTAAAGTTACCCTTTTTTTGGATAAGGAAGTCTCCCCACTCCTACTTCCATGTTGATTAATGAACAGGAGCTAAAAAACCCCACACTGATTTATTTAGAATCGACACCCATGATTATCTTATTCTTTGTTGAAAACAACTTTCATTTTTATAAGTAATTCCTAAATAGGTTGCAGTTGCTTACCTTTATCATCTACATTTTGAAAATACTGTATGCCAGTAGAGTGGAAATATATGTATTTTTGCCTGGTGTCTGTTTATTTTCTGTATGAAATTTTTCTTTTTATTTATTTTTCAGCCTATAAATGACGCACAGCTTTCAATCTTAAGTATGTACAAAATGTGAGGGGAAAAATATTAACATTAAATCACTGGCAACACCCTATAAACCACAGCCTTAACTCATCTACCACAACCACAGCTCCCAAAATCAAAATGCGAGTAAACAGATGGGCCTTGCCCTGTGCCCAGGAGGTCAACAGCCTTAGGCTCCGTGAGATCTGCTGTGTTTCTAGATCCCAAACCGGTCCAGAGAACTGTTTGACTTCAGCAGACCAGAATTCATTTCCAGGGCCTAGACCGGCCACACCCCATCTGATGTCAGCTTTTGAGTTCTTGTGGTGGAGAACACATGCTGCGGATTAAATGGTTGCTTTTTCTATATATTCTCAGTAATTATGTTACAAAAGGATTTTTCGGTTTTGGGTGTTTATTGTCATAAAAGTGGCTACTTGAGTAGTCCTGTTGCTCCATAAAAATTTGTTTTGGTCTGGCAGTAGATTGCAGGTTATTCACCCAAAAAACTCTGCTCTGGTATGGCCTTTCTTCCTGTCTTTTTTTCAACTTAAAGTCCTGCTTCTCTTCTGTGGCTGATGCCATGGTGTATATTTTTGGATATTAGCATAACTGGACTGGTCCAAACAGTATTGCTTTTTAGGTACAGATGGTGTAGTAGGAAGCCCTCGCCGCTGCCCTCTGTGTGTGGAAGGCAAGAAGCAGTTGCAGAGCTCTGGGACAGCTTTCTCAGTCCCATCAGAGGTAACAGAGGCCGCCCCTATTACAGCAGACTGGCCAAGACAGCCAGGAATTGTGTTCCCAGTGCTACATTCACCACACTTAGGGGTTTTCAGAATAACTCCTGTCATGATGTATATGTGTAGTTATATACGTGTGTGTGTGTACAGTGTGTGTTTGCTGTTTTATGTATGTACCTGTGTGTATACATACACAGTATTTATATTTATGAATGTGAATTTATATATTGTCTTTCTGTGTTGGTATATATACCTCCCATGTCACATACACTAATACCAAGAATTATAGTAAAAAGCCCCCTCCCCACCTTGTCGAATAAAGAGGGAAAGCACACAATTTGTTTTCTCAAAACCTATGTTTAGTAATATTATTCTCACTTGGTTTTTTTTTTTTATTATTTTAGCAAGCAAACTTACAGCATGAAAACAGCCCTTCCCCAAAGAAAACAAACCAGCAAAACTAAATGACAACCAAGAGGAAGGATTGTAAAAAAAATGAAATAAATAACTCTAAAGAAAATGTTTATTCATTTCCCAATCAGGTACCTGCTAAGAGTACATATCCTGTTGTCTGAACGGATTTAAGGGGCAGAGATACTACAGTTTGAATTAGGGGCTCATGCCTTCTAACTCCGAATGACCTTGGTCACGTTTCTTAACCTCTCCAAGTATAGAAAATGGGAAGAATAATGTGCATTTTACAGGGTTGTGGTAAGGGTGAAAGGAGATAGTGTGGGTACAAATCACTTTGTAAAACTAGAAAGTACTGGTGTGGCAACCGATTGGATAGGGAAGCCACTCCCTCTCCATCCCCCACATCCCTACAAGGGATGAACTTTCCAGCCTCTCAAAGAGAGCATATAAATTACACTTATGGAGAAGGAATTTCCGAGTGTGGGTAGAAAACTTCTGGCAGTCAAAGGTCATGAATTCCATTCCTGTCTCACCAGAGATTTGCTCTGTGACCTTGAGAAAGTCATTCTTGAAAAGTTTCTCTAGCTGGTATGAAAGTTACTGACTATTAATATTTATATAATGCAGGTGAAGTATCTGAGGTTTTCTGAAGAAGGTCCATGAAAATACAGTTCCCACGATCATTTTACAGAAAACAGAAAATAAAGATCAACAGTGATTATTTAGGGATTGTAAACCTCCAGGCTATTTCTTCAGTGAGTCAACTGAAACTTCTATCAACTGGTCATTAAAAATCCCTTTAAATTTTTTTT
This sequence comes from Taxidea taxus jeffersonii, assembly GCA_003697995.1. Taxonomy (NCBI): domain Eukaryota; kingdom Metazoa; phylum Chordata; class Mammalia; order Carnivora; family Mustelidae; genus Taxidea; species Taxidea taxus. Next base: position 29,160 of record RCUC01163713.1, on the reverse strand, counting down.
TTATAGAATCATTACATTTGTGCTGTTGTACTATGATTTAGAACAGTCTATTGAACTGCAAATTCCTAGTAAAGCCAAGATTCTGTTGATTAAGCTATGTCTGATTTATGGCTTAATGTGTCTTGGTTAGACTCAAAACATTGTAACACAATACATGCACAGTAAAGAGAGGTAAATGATGGAGATATTGCACGGATATTTGAAAATCTATTGAAAGGCAGCTATGCTCACCACTATACCACCAACGCTGAAAATCTGTTGAACACATTTTATATGCACACCTTTTTCTGCCACACGCATTTCTTTACACACATACATTTGAGAAAATTAAGAACAATATTAATTTACATAATTTCTCCCCAGCTACATTTTCTTCAGTTAAGAAACAAAGTATGTTTTCACACTGTGTAAACACTATTCTTGCAAGAGCAAAGAAACACACAAACTAGCTCATCCATATAACTCGTTTCAGGCTCTTTCCATGTGGCGAAAACACCCTAACTTCTGTTCACGTTACAGCTATTACTGTAAACATCACTTTCTGTGAGACTCTATTTACCATCCCTTGCTTTGAAAACATGCAGGGTTCTAGTCTGTATTCTGTGGCCCTGTAGTACATGCTGTTCCATCTGGTAAAACTGCTTGTTGCTTTGCCTTGTCCCCTCCCAGTAGTAAGTACCTTGAGAGTAGGAAGTGTATCCTCCTCAGAGTTACTGTCCCGGCTTCTCACCCAGTGCCTACCGTTGTGACTGATCGTACAGAGCTAGGGCTAAAATACTTACGCAAAGAACAAATGAAGGAGTGCAGGTTCCACACTAACCCTTAAGTAGCTCAAGGGCAGTGTCATGGATATTTCCTGCCTACACCTTTTCTAGCTACGTATATTCAACTCTATTAGCCATTCCACAATTTACAATATTTTCCTGAATTTTTTTTTTAAATTTTTGCAAAATGAAGCTTTGTAGTGGAGTCAAACACGCTGGATTTGAAACCTCAGACTACTCAGGTTTTGGCTGTCTAACAGGGCAAGTTAATTCTCCAAGTCTCCGTTTTACCCACTGATAAGTAAAAATAAGAACAAGTAATGTCAGCTTTGTAGATGTGTTTGAGGACTAAAATTGTGGTGATGTCCATAAAGCATCTAGTATATGTACCTCATTCATATTTAGTGCTCTATAAATATTAGTTTGTTCCAGGGTATTGGTGCCTCTCTCTCTTTTTGTAAGTTTTAAATTTCAATTAGTTAACATACAGTGTTAGGTTAGTTTCAGGTGTAAAATACAGTGATTCAGCATTTCCATACATCACCCGGTGCTCCTCACGACAGGTGCACACCTTAATCCCCATCACCTATTTAACACAACCCCCCACCCATTTCCCTTCTGGTAACCATCAATTCTCTATAATTAAGAGTCTGTTTCTTGATGTGTCTCTTTTTTTCTCTTTGCGTGTTTGTTTCTTAAATTCCACATATGAGTGAAATCATATGGTATGTGTCTTTCTCCGACTGATTTCACTTGGCATTATACTCAGTAGCTCCATCCATCTCGTTGCAAATGGAAACATCTCATTCTTTTTTTTATCGCTGAGTAATATTCCATTGCGTATTTGCGGCCTCTACTCATATATCCATGGACGCTTGGGCTGTTTCCGTATCTTGGCTATTGTACATAATGCTACTATACCAGGGGGCATGTATCCCTTTGAACTAGTGTTCTTGTATTTTGGTAAATACCTGGTGATGTGATTGCTGGATTATAAGGGATTTCTATTAAAAGCAGCCAGTTTAGAATCATTGGATTATAAAGTAGTCCATTCAGAATGAAGGGTAGCAACAAAATAAAGTAGCAGCACTTTCTTGTGCAGAAGTTGGGCACCGTGTTTCTCATGTGTTGGCTTATTTAGTATGTGCTCTTTAGTATACTGGTATGTGTAGTTGACTTCCAAGTAATTTATACTATAAATATACTATGTTTATGTTTATGCTATATTATGTGAGGAGACCCCTAGAATACCTTTTATACACTGGATCTTGACTTAGGGACATCAGTTCATGGATGGTGTTTTTTTAAAGCTATTGTGTGATGGTGCTCACTGCCAAGTAAGAATTCCTTTTCCCCCCGTGACTTTGCTACCTTTGACAATAATTTTAAAAATTATTTGAAAATTGTACTGCTTTTGCTTTTCATTAACAAAATAAATGGAAAAAGGCAGAAAGTGAAAGTGCTGCTTCTACGTATAAGAAACAGGGTTTATCATCTTGATACACAGTTGAAACAGAGAAATCATTAGGTGTGTTGAAAAGTGACTCTTTGGAGCTGCTTAGTGGAGTTAATCTGATAAATTGTGAAAAATAAGATTATGGAATATACAGAATGCTATACATCTGTTTTTAGTGATGGTACTTAATAGATTACATGTAACTATAGATTTTATAATTTTTCTTTTGTCTGTGGGAGTGGATCTCCTTTAAAGCATAGGTCTGGTCCCTTGACTTACACTTATTTGGATTTTGTGTAAGTTTCCAGGAGTGCATTATATATTGAAAAACATGAGATTACTCTACTTAATATTCTTTGAGTACCTATATATGATATTATGGTTTCTATTTTGTAGATGTAGGAACTGATTTTCACTAAATGGGCGCCATCGTGGTCAACAGCGCCAAGTGAAGATTTGAATGCTGGAAAGCCTTTGTGTTACTCTTTCCTCCCTGTGTTACTCTGCTCCTTTCAGCATTGAGTGTGCTGTTCCAGAGTTAAACTTGTTGTAGAATCGAGCAAAAAATGGGAATATACAAATATTGTGTTTAGAGGCTGTTATTTTATTTGTAGATTATATTGACATACTACACTTACCAGAGTACATTTACTAGAATATTTACTTCACTACAGAAGCCAGTTCTGTGATGGGTGATCTGTGTAATGAAACAAATTATGAGACCTAATCCAAAAAATTATTTTAGAAGGCAACAGCTACAGGATGTTTCCAAGTGACAGTAGTCGACCGGTAACTTCTGGCCAATATGCATTGTGCCATTTGATAAGGCTGTTATAGTCAGAGGTATCATAAAAGTAAGAAAAAACATAATCTCTCTAAAAAATGCCTTACCTCTTTTGACATACACACACACACACACACACACACACACACACACATATATATTCAGCTCCTATCATGTATATGGAGTCATGTATAAAAATGGGTAGGACATCATCATTGCTGAGCTGAAATCTAGGAGAGGAGGTAAGACTTAATGTAGAAAATTATAATATAAAGCAATTTGTGATAAATGGACCAAGGGCTGTAAATTGCTTAAACGAAATGCATAGGAACACAAGTGCCCTTTATCTGGGAAATCAAGGGTTTCAGGTTTTTCATGGATTGGCAACAGTTCTTTGTGGGAAACATTTACTTTCTATAGAAAAGAGAAAAGCAAACCTGCAAGAATAAGAAAGCAAATTAAAATCATATTTTAGTTACTGTGGTGCTTTCACACCCCCTTTCCTGTTATCTTTTAGAGCTGATGGCTTTATGGTGTTTTGGCAAACTTTTATCATTTGCCTTATCACCAGAAAATTGTGATTCCCAAAAATAAATCCTGGGAAGTGCTTGGCTAGTAGGGCATGCAGTGTTATAATGAGTTTAGAGAAGGTTTATTTGGGGGGGAAAAAAAGTCATGATTGGTTAATAAAATTTTTAAAAATACCCCTTCTGTGGAGCTGTCTAGTGAAATTTTTTCATGTTGCTGAAGATTGGATGTATGATAATTTATTTATAAATGATGAGAATTTTACCTTTGACCAAAAACCTTGAATATGAGAGTAAGATTTTTTTTTTTTAACTTAAGAACAAGAGAAAGAAAAACTTGAAAACCAATCAGTTTTACAGAAGGTCACAGTCAGTTGTAATTTATCAGAGGTGTGGCTTGAAGGGATATTTAGAAAGAAACTTTACATTAAAGTGGTTGGTTGTTTAGAGTGACACCCCCTGGAAAGTGCATTAGCTTTCTGCTTTAGGTGTAACTACGGAACACTTAAGGAAACATGATGTTTCATTTTGAGATGATGTGTAACAAGAAAGAAATCCACTCTTAATGAGCCTATGAAGGGCAGTGATAGAATTCCTGTTGTACACTCAGCTCTCTATTGAGTATATTGGGATCATACCAAGGCGCTAGGCTGAAGCAGTTGTTTTTATTTATAAATAGCTCGGTAATTAAGACACTCCAGAATACTAGGGAAGTGTGGGCTAACAAAAAGAAATTTGGTTAGTGCTTGGTGGTTTACAGGGTGGTTTTAGTTTCATCCTGACAATCCTATAAGGTGGACTGGACACATATCACTATTTTATTCACGAAGATATTAAAGTCATATGAAGGTAAAATAACTAGAAGGTGGTCAAGCCGAAACTAGAACCTTGATTTCCAACACCAGTAACAGAATTTTTTCCACTTCATTTCACTGCTGTCTTCCTAAGTTTCATTTAGTCTTAGATTTTGAAAGTCTACTTCGCAAAAAAGAGGTGCCTTTGTCTCGCATCTAGCTCATGTGAGATATTCAGTGAATGTTATTGGGTGAATTCTATCCCCTTCCAAAATGTACCTTAAAGGGGCATTAAAAAAACATATGCAATAGCTCAGATTTTAGAAGAGACTGTGCAAATAGAGGCATCCGTGGTCAGAAGAAAATGAGGAGATGGTTCATCACTTACCATGTACCAAGGCTTGTGCTAGGTGCTGAGCGTACAGAGGTATTCTCTGTCCCAAGTGTGTGCAGATCAGGAGGAAGCAGTGAGGTTACACTCAGAGGGAGGGCCATACTGTACTATATTTCAGTTTTATTTTCATGTAGATCCTTAGTGTGCCTAAAAATAATACCTAGATATTTTTAGATTTATGTTTAAGTTTCTTTTGAGTACTTTTCATCTTATCAGAAAATCTTTTCCATTTAAGCATGTGATTGTTTTAGGTTTCTTTTTCTTTTCAAAAAAGGTATATTTTATGCTTGCTGTACTGAAAGTGTGTATGGTACACTTAAAAGGCATTATCTCATTTAATGCTTATAACCAATTCAAAGCAAGGTATTTATTTAAATGAATTTATTATTACTATTATTATTTTTATGACTAAGGTTTTCAAAGGACAACTTAAGATCTGTAGGAGAGAAGTGTTTTGCCTAAACTCATTGAGCAGTGTTTACAAATATATCTCTCTGATAAAAGTATGTGTGTGAAGACTTTAAACTTCATTTTTTCCCCCTACTTCTCCCTGCTTCTTGTAGCCAGTAATAACATTCCATTCCCCCATAACCCATGTCATCAGAACTATGTGTCCTTTTACATTTTTCTCCGTACCCTAAGCATCATAAACACATTTGCACAAAGTTTTTTGATCACTGATTATAAAAATGGGATTATATTCTGGAGACTATTGTCAGATTTGTTTTTTGGTTCAGTTACTGCCTAAGGGAAATACTTGCACTCAACTGCTGTATCTCTAGTCCATTTAAAAAAAAAAAAAGAAAAGCAAAAACAAAATATTGCCTGATATTCCCAAGTATGGTTATTTCATAGTCTATTGAACCATTAATTTATTGATGGACAATACTTTTGTTTCTAGTTTTTCTACTAATAACACTATAGAAACTAATAACAATATAGAAACAATATAGAATAATTTCTACTAGTAACAATATAGAAACAGTAGAGAAATACCTTTATATCTACACTCTGACAGACCAATGGGATAGATTCCCAGGGAGGGATTATGTACTGCTTCAAAACGTTGCCACATTGCTTTGAAGAAAAAGGCTGTAGCAGTCCTTTTTACCAGTAATGCAGGCAAAACCCTTAATTTGAAACTCCATTAGGAAAAGTTGACACTTTCCCAGTCTGATAGTTGTACAGTAGTATCTCACTGTTACTTTAAATTAGTATTTCTTGACTGCTGGTGACATTGAACATCTTTTTCTATATTTATAGGTACATTGGAGTTGTTCTTCTAAAAATTGCCCTTTCATACTCTGCTCATTTTTCTACTTGGTTGTTGTCCTTTTGTGGGAGTTCTTTATATATTATAGCTATTAACCATTTGATATCTGCATTGCAAAGACTTTTTTCAAAAATTTACCTTTTGGGGCGCCTGGGTGGCTCAGTTAGTTACGTGTCTGCCTTGCGCTCAGGTCATGATCCTGGGGTCCTGGGATGGAGTCCTGCATCTGGCTCCTTGCTTGGGTGTGGGGGTGTGGGAAAGGAAGGTTAGGGGGAGCCTGCTTCTCCCTTTGCTGTTCTGCTTGCCACTCTCCTTGCTTGTACTCTTTCTCTCTCACATGAATAAATAAAATCTTAAAAAAAAACAAACCTGATCTTTTGTTTGTTCAAGAGGTATCTTTTGATGTATAACATTTTTAATTTTTATATAATCAGTTCGTTCTGTCCTAGTTAACTTTTTTTAAATGTTTTCTCCATTGACAAAACAAATGTGTAATCTACACTTAACACTAACTATCTTCCCTTCCACTTTGATCTTATCTTTAGTAAATTTGGAATTTTTAGTTATATGTGCTATAGAAGAGGGATCCACTTTTATTTACTTTCAGATGCATATTAGCACCATTTTTAAAGTATGTATTCTTTTATCAGTATATATAAATTCTGTAGTTGTTTTGTGTTCTCAGATATCCTATGATAGTACCAGGTTTTTTTTTTTTTTCCCTTTTAAAGTAGTAAAGTCCATATCTAAGGAATATGTCATCCATTCTCCCAACTTCTCTGGACAAAAAAACCCTGTTGGGATTCTAATGGGAATTACATTATGTTGTATATACTCTGGGGACAATTAACATTTTAATATTTTTAGTGCAGTGTGTCATCCCCATTCAAGAACCTGGATGTCTTTCTGTTTATATAGTTTTCTATGGTTCAAAAAGATCTTAGTATTTTACTTGAATGGTTGTTTTCTCTTAAATTTAGTTCTAAGTACTTTCATAGGTTTTTGGCTACTTTATTGAGATAATATGACTTTCTGTTTTAGTCTGTTGGTATGGTGAATTAATTGTGTGGCTTGATTTTTTAATGTTGTGCCAGACTCTTATTACTTGTAAAAGTCTTACTTGTTTTTGGTGCATTATCTAGTTATATATAGCTATATTTGATTTTCTAATATTTTGTTAAGAAGTAAGATATGTGTTTATACTGTTCAGTACTTTTTTTTTTTTTTCTAATATTTTTATCTGATTTTGCTTGCAGGTTATTCCTAGCCTTCTAAAATAACAGTGGAAGTATTCTGTCATCTATTTTTTTGGAATACTTTGTGTAGAATTATTTCTTCCTTAAATGTGTGGAAGAGGGGTGCCTGGGTGGCTCAGTTGGTTAGGCAACTGCCTTCGGCTCAAGTCGTGATCCTGGAGTCCCGGGATCGAGTCCCACATAGGGCTCCCAGCTCCATGAGGAGTCTGCTTCTCCCTCTGACCTTCTCCTCGCTCATGCTCTCTCTCACTGTCTCTCTCTCAAATAAATAAATAAAAATACAATATTTAAATTTGTGGAAGAATTCACCAGAGAATCCATCTGGAATTAAAGGTTTTAGGTTTTGTTTTTTTTCCCCCCTTTGCAGGAAGGCTTTTAACTATAAATTCAATTTATTCAGCACATACAGAGCTATTCAGATTATATAATCATTTGTGAATTAAGCATCTTAGTTTGTGTTTTTGAAAGAATTTGGCTTTTTTGCTTAAGTTACAGAATTTATCGGCATAATGTTGTTTATATTGTCCTATTCTTTTAACGTTTGTAGGATCTGTACTGATAACTTGTTATATCTGATTTAGGTGACTGGTCACTTTTCTCCTTTTCTCCTGATCAGTCTGACCAGGGGTTTATTAATTTTACTGATGTTTTGAAAGGGCCAGCATTTGGTTTCATTAATTTTTTTCTCTAATTTTTGCTTTTTTTCTAATTCCTGACCTTTATTATTTCCTTCCTTATGCTTGTCACAGGTTTAATTCGTTCTCTTTTTAGTTTTTTTAAGATGGAAGCTTAGAGTGTTGATTTGAGACCTTTTTTCTTTTCTTACATAAGAATATAATGCCATAAAGTTTCCTTTGAGCACTGCTCCTTTAAACTTTAATTCAGTTAATATTTTCTAATTTCCATTGTGATTTCATTGTTTACTTTGAATTGTTTAGGATTGTGTTATTTAATAGTCAATACTTGGAGATCTTACAGTTATCTTTCTGATACTGATTTGTTTTAATTTCATGGTTTTCAGAGTATGTATGATTTTGATTCTTTAAAAATTTTCTGAGATTTGCTTTATCACTCAGTATATGGTCTATATTGGTGAACATTATATATACAGACCATGTGTCCTATCATTATTGGGTGGAACATTCTATAAATGTCAATTAGGTCTATATTTTGTAAATATCAGTGAGCCAAGTTGGTTTATAATGTTCAAGTCTTCTGTATTGTCAACTGATTTTTTTTTTCTCTCTTTGATCTGTCAGCTATTGAGAAAGAAAGGTTTAGTATTTAAAATACAATCATGAATTAATCTGATTCTCTTCAGGTCTATTAGTTTTTGCTTTATGCATTTTGAAAGCTTAGTTATTAGGTGCATACATATCTAGGATTGTTTTGTTTTCTTGGTGAATTGACCCCTTTATCATCATGTAATATCCCTGTTTTTCATTTATAGACAACATATAATTGTGTGTGAATTTTTAACCCAATTTTACGATCTCCAACTTTTACTTGGAATCATTTGTTTGTTTATTTTTTTTTTAATTTTATTTATTTATTTGACAGAGATCACAAGTAGGTGGAGAGGCAGGTAGAGAGAGAGAGAGGAGGAAGCAGGCCCCATGCAGCGCAAAGAGCCCGATACGGGGCTCGATCCCAGGACCCTGGGATCATGACCTGAGCCGAAGAAAGAGGCTTTAACCCACTGAGCCACCCAGGCGCCCCTGTTTGTTTACTTTAAACATTATTTTGGTATGATTGGGTTTCAGTGTAATAACTTACTGTTTGTTTTGTTTGTCTCACCTAGCTTTTTTACTCTTATTTTTCCATATCTCGACTTTTTTGGGGCTTGATTATTTTCTAGTAGTCAATTTTTATCTCTAGTAATTACAGGTCTTTGTTTTATATTTCTGGTGGTCTAGGGTTTACAATATATGTCATTAATTTCTCATGGTCATATGATACAATACCACTTCCTGTATGATGTCAGAAAGAAAGTTATAACAGTATACTGCCCTTTTTTTTCTCTCCCACTGTTTGTTATTTTCTTAATACGTTTTAACTTATACATATTATAAACCATATATTTCCTAGGTTTGCTTTTGCTTTAAGGATTTAGTTCCCTTAAATACAGATTATAAATCAGAATAAAAGGTCTTTGTTTGTATTTACCGATGTTTTTTTATATTTCAAAGATTCTTTATTTCTTTGTTCTAAATTTCTGTCTGGTATCATATTATTTTTGCCCAAAGAAAATATTTCTTGAAATGCAGGTTTGCTGACAGTGACTTTTCACAGATTTGTTTATCTGAAAAAGTCTATTTGCCTTTGTGAAATATTTTAGGTGGGTTTGAATTTTAGTTTGATAGTTTTCTCTCCATTCATTACTTTAGAGATGTTGCTATGCTGTATTATCCTCTACTTTACATAGTTTCCAAAGAGATGTCCTTTGTCATTCTGATTTTTGTAGCTCCATATGTAATGTTATTTTTCTCTGTCTGTCTTCAGGATATATTTTTTTAACTTCAGTTTTCAGTAAAACCAAATGTTTTTACACACATAGGCATGTTATCATTTGTAGTTATCCTATTTAGGAGTTCTCTTAGCGTCTTTGATCTGTAGTTTATTGTCCTTTCTAATTTTTCATAGGTTTTTCCCACTTTTTTTTTTTTAAAGATTTTATTTATTTATTTGTCAGAGAGCACAGGCAGACAGAGTGGCAGGCAGAGGCAGAGGGAGAAGCAGGCTCCCTGCTGAGCAAGGAGCCCGATGTGGGACTTGATCCCAGGACGCTGGGATCATGACCTGAGCCAAAGGCAGCCACTTAACCAACTGAGCCACCCAGGCGTCCCTTTTTCCCACTATTTTTATGAGTATTTCTTCTGCCCCCTTTTTTCTCTTCTCTCTTTCTGGACCATTTGGACAAGTACATTAGTTTACTTCAAATTGTCCCTTAGGTTTCGGATCCTCTGCAACTGCCACCCCCTATTCAGTTTTCAGTCTGAATAATTTTTCTTGATTTATCTTCAAGTTCACTAATTCTTCCTGTTGAGTTTTTGTAGGCTCAGTGAAAGAATTATTTTTGATATAAAGCTGCTTCTTCAGTGTTTTCATATCACTTTAAAAAAATTCAGTAAACTGAATTTATCCCTTTTGTCTCTCTTTTTTTCTAGATTCTTTTACATTTTAATCATAGTTATTTTAAAGTATCTCTGGTAGTTTTAATATCTCTGCCATTTTGGGATCTAATTATACTGATATCTTTGTCTCTTGGCAGCGGGTAACTTGCTTTGTTTTTGTGTCTTATAATATTTTGTTGACTGTGACATTATGTATAAAACAACAGTAGAGACTGAGGTAAATAATTGTGCTAACAAATGGACATGTCTCTTATTCTGCAAGATATTAGTGTCTGAAGAGGGAAGATAAATTGTTTTGGTCAGTAGATGTGCTGAGTTATTGCTTTGTTGTTGCTTTTGAACTGTCATCTCACTGGAGACTTGAGCTTTCTTTAGGAATGCATTGCTTTTACCTTAAGACTTCAGTGAGACCTGAAGTCACAGTGTTTTTCTTCTCAGTGTTTCTGCTCTACCCTCAAGTTTCGGTCATCTCTGAACTCCACGGTCACAGAGGGCCTCCTTTTGTTCTTTTGCCTCTATCCCAGCAGTAGTCTGGGTGGACTTGTGAGTGGGTGAGTGGGTAGGATCTCAATTCTCTTATACCAACAGCAGTCTTGGGCAAGCCTGGTGTACCTAAGTCTGACTTGAGACTTTGATAGCATGACTTCCTGTGGTAGTCAGACTCTCTTGTGTCAGTGGCAAGCTTAAATGTTTGTGTCCATTTTCTGATTTCTTTTTTGTATTAGAATTCTGGATCTGGGTAAGTTTTCTGCCTTACCCCAGAAGCAGATGAGTTTTAACCTAATGTTCACTGCAAGGTCAAATGTGTGTGATTTCTGTCTCTCATCCAGTGGCTGTTTTGCTTTGAACTTGGGGAAAGAGATAGGTAGAGTCTCTCTTCTGGAGGCAGATAAATCTCCTCTAGCTGCAGTTCACCTTTGTATGGAGGAAGATGGAGTATTTACTGTTCTTGTTCCTGTGGCAGATGGCTTTTGCTTCATTTGACAGTAGAGTCTGGGATAAGGCCAAGTTTTATCCTTGTGTTCCTGTGGTAGATGATGTCTACCTTTGTACCCCTTTTAGGGGTGGGGGCTCTCTTACTTCTCTTGTTCTTATTTCATTCTTTTGTCCTAGCACCTGGAAGAGACTTGGAAAAGAGCAGGGTGATGGGCTGTGGGGTGTCCTGGCATCAGAGGCTTCCTGGGATTCTAACTGAGTCTGCTAGCCCACATTCATCTTTTAAGAATTTGTTAAAATTTCAGTGTTTTTGTTTTTGTTTCTTAATCCACTTAAAAATTAGAGAAGTGGGGACGCCTGGGTGGCTCAGTTGGTTGAGCAGCTGCCTTCGGCTCAGGTCATGATCCCAGCGTCCTGGGATCGAGTCCCACATCGGGCTCCTTGCTCGGCGGGGAGCCTGCTTCCTCCTCTCTCTCTGCCTGCCACTATGTCTGCTGTGCTCACTCTTTCTAACAAATAAATAAATAAAATCTTAAAAAAAAAAAAAAAGAAAACATCTTAAAAAAAAAAAATTAGAGAAGTGGCAGTTGGGTGCCTCAGTCATTTAAGCATCTGACTCTGAATTTTGGCTCAGGGTTGTGAGATCGTGTCCTGTGTCAGGTTCTTTGGTGGGCATGGAGCCTGCTTAAGATTCTCTATCTCTTCCTTTGCCCTGGCTCTTACCCCTTCTCTTTCCCACTCTTAAAAAATTTTATTGGGGACGCCTGGGTGGCTCAGTTGGTTGGGCGGCTGCCTTCGGCTCAGGTCATGATCCCAGCGTCCTGGGATCGAGTCCCACATTGGGCTCCTTGCTCGGCAGGGAGCCTGCTTCTCCCTCTGCCTCTGCCTGCCTCTCTGTCTGCCTGTGCTCACTCTCTCTAACAAATAAATAAATAAAATCTTTAAAAAAAAAAAAATTTTATTGTAGTAAAAAAAAAAAAAAGTAAAAAATTTCCATCTTAACTGTTTCAAACCTACAGCTTAGTAATGTCAATTATATTCACACTGTTGGGCAAAAGATCTCAGACTTTCTCATCTTGCCAGACTGGAACTGTATACCCATTGGACAGCAACTCTATTTCCCCCTTCCCTGGATCCCTGGCAACCACCATTCTGCTTTCTGTTCCTTATATGTTTCTCTTATGCTTCATTCTATTTCCATTATCGTGGTCAAAGGCAATGTCCTGTTTCTCTGTGAGTGGGCTTATTACCCATTGGAATTTAGTTTATTTACCCTGTTGCCTTGTAACTTAAAGTCTTTGGTCTCAAAAACATGATTTTGTGGGATAGTTATCTTAAATGTATTTTTTTTCTATCCCTGTGTAGCTTAAATGTGCTTAGATTTTTTTCTTCCCCCCCCACCTTTTTTTTTTTTTTGGACTGCTTGTTGAATTTTATGTAAATATTTTTTAAAATCATCTGATAAATCATCTTTTTTTCTTCTTTAGTTGACTGTTATAGAGCTTTTTATTAGAGGATTCATTAATATTGAACTATCTTTGCATTAGGGATCAAATACTGCCTTTTCATAATTTATTATTTTTGTATAAATTTACTTGATTTTATTTGATAAATTAGTATGAAGCTTAGAATATATATATTCACAAGTGGGGTTGGTCTATAATATTTTCCTTACTACCGAATCATGTTTCTGTATCAATATTTTGGTGGATACAGAAATCGAGAAAATACTCGTGTCTTTCCATGAGCTATAGTTGAAACTCACTCTTTCTTTCTTCCTTCCTTCCTTTCTTTTTAAAAGATTTTATTTATTTGATAGAGTGAGAGCCAGAGAGCAGGATGAAGGGCAGAGGGAGAAGTAGACTCCCCACTGAGCCAGGAACCCGATGCAGGCTCCACTTGGGGTTGGATCCCGGGACTCCTGGCTCATGACCTGAGCCGAAGGCAGACACTTAAGGAACTGAGCCACCCAGGTGCCCCATGAAACTGTTTCTTACGGGATAATACTTAGGTGTAAACTATTGGGTCATGGTTTTATATTTTTTCTAGTGGCAGATATGTAATCTTTTTAAAAATTTCTATGTATTTGTCCACTATTTTTGGATCAAGTTTTGGCTAATTGTCCATTCACTTTTTAAAAAATTGATTGAGATATAATTGACATACAACATTCTGTTGGTTTTAGGTATACAGTGTATGATTTGATGTATGTATACATTGCTAAATGATTAACACTAGGTAACAACTGTCACTACACAATTACAGTTGTTTCTCTTTCTAGGGATGAAACTTTCAAATATAAATACATTATTGTTATCAGTAGTCACCATGGTGTACATTACATGCCCAGTACTTTTATTTATCTTATAACTGGAAGTTTATACCTTTTGACCATGTTTATCCCTTTCACCCCCCCCCCCCCCCCCCCCCATACCCTGCCCTGGCAACCACCGATGTCTTATTTGTATCTGTGATCTCTGGCAGCCACTGATTTGTTATCCATATCTATGATCTCTGTATCTTTGTATATACCCATTTGTTTGATAAGTTTTTAAATTTGTTAGCTCAGGATAACATGTAGTATTCTCTAATATGTAATTACAGTTCTACTATAAAGCATTTGTAACTTTTTTATTCCTAATACTGTTTTTTTTTTTTTACTGTTTTTTCCTTAAATGTTCCATAAGTTGCTTTGCTATTATGCTAATATTAAAAAAAGCTTTTGAATTTTTCATCATTTCTACTGTTTTTACTTATTTTCTCTCTTGACTTTTAACACATTTTAATTCTCTTTTTTTTCTTTTGCTTAGTTCTTTTAAAAATAAATCTCCTTTTAACTATGAAGTCATTGAAGTTAGATATAATCCTTGCTATATTCTATACTTTTTAGGGGAAGAATTATTCCCTTTTTCATTGTACCAAATTTTGTGATTTTAATTGTAATTTTACTATAATTTAGTTGATTTCTTCTTTGAGTCAAACATAGTGTTTAAATGGGGTGTCTCTCTACCGGATAGGGCCCCCCAAATGTGGGGTGATGATTGGGTGGAAGCCAGTGGCATAAAAGGTGAAAGAATTTACTTGAGGTAGATCAAAGGAAATAGAAGCCAATTGAATATATTTTAAGGGAGCAGCAGGTTGGATGGCAGAGGAGAGACTGTCTGCTGTGAGGCATTAGGTGGGGGCTACTTCTAAAGAAGGAAGATGAGGAGGTATGGCAATGTATGGAATCTTCCCTGTTTTTGTAACTGTGACTAGTTTTAAGTGGCCCGTTCATTAATTAGAGCCTATGATATTTTGAGGCAGGTTGCCTGATGTCCTCAGCCAGGGGTCACTGTGGGTCCCCCCCCTTTTCTTTAAATTTTTATTTAAATTCTAGTTAGTTAATGTACAGTACAATATTGGTTTCAGGAGTAGAATTTAGTGATTTGTCACTAATATACAACGCCCAGTGCTCATCATAACAAGTGCCCTCCTGAATACCCATCAACCCTCAGTTTGTTCTCTATTGTTACAAGTCTCTTACGATTTGTTTCCCCCTTCCTTTTTTACCTCCTCCTCCTATATCTTCATCTGTTTTGTTTCTTAAATTCCACATAGGAGTGAAACCATATGGTATTTGTTTTTTCTCTTTCTGAATTATTTTGCTAGTTCCATCCACGTTGTTGCAAATGGCAAGATTTCATTCTTTTTGATGGCTGAGTAATATTTCATTGTATGTATATACACCACATCTTTATCCATTCATCAGTTGATGGATATGTGGGCTCTTTCCATAGTTTGGCTATTGATAATGCTGCTATAAATATCAGGGTGCACGTACCTCTTCTAATCTGTATTTTTGTATCCTTTGCCTAAAAATACCTAGTAGTGCAATTGCTGGGCCACAGGGTAGCTCTGTTTTCAACTTTTTGAGGAAGCTCCATGCTGTTTTCCAGAGTGGCTGCACCAGTTTGCATTCCCACCAACAGTGTAGGAGGGTTCCCCTGTCTTCACATCCTCACCAACACGTGTTGTTTCCTGTGTTCTTAATTTTAGCCATTCTGACAGGTGTGAGGTAGTTATCTAGTTGTGGTTTTGATTTGTATTTCCCTGATGATGAGTGATGTTGAGCATCTTTTCATGTGTCTGTTCGTCATCTGGATGTCGTCTTTGGAAAAATGTCTATTCATGTCTTCTGCCTGTTTCTTAACTGGTTTATTTGTTTTGCGGGTATTGAGTTTGGGAAGTTCTTTATAATAACCCTTTGTTAGATATGTCATTTGCAAATATCTTCACCCATTCTGTAGGCTGCCTTTTCGTTTTGTTGACTGTTTCCTTCACTGTGCAGAAGCTTTATATCTTTAAGTCTCAATAGCTCATTTTCCGCTCTTGTTTCTCTTGCGTCTGGTGGCATGTCCACTAAGAAGTTGCCCAGCTCGAGGCCAAAGAGGTTGTTGCCTGTGTTCTCCTCTAGGATTTTGATGGTTTCCTGTCTCATATTTAGGTCTTTAATCCACTTTGAATTTATTTTTGTGTATAGTGTAGGAGAGTGGTCCAGTTTCATTCTTTTGCATGTTGTTGTCCAGTTTTCCCAACACCATTTGTGGGAGAGACTCTTTCCCATTGAGTATCCTTTCCTGCTGTGGGCCCTTTCTACATTCAACCCTCAAGCCTGTTTGCCTAAAAGTGGCCTCTACATCAAGGATTTCTGAAACTGTGTTTTTAAATTTCTGAGTATTAACTATTTTTAAGTCTTTATTTTGTATTTATATTTAAATTTTGATTTATATTCAGAGACTAACTTTGTAAAACAGACTGATTTTTTAAAAGATTTTGAAAGAGAGAGAGAGAATACACACACAAAAAGGGGGGAGGAAGGAGGGGGAAGTGGGAGAGGGACAAGCAGACTCCCTACTGAGCAGGGAGCCCCATGTGGGCTCCCAGAATCCCAGGATCATGACCTGAGCCGAAGGCAGATGCTTAACCAACTAAACCACCACATGCCCCTAAAACATTCTCATTTTTAAATAACTATACCTTTCTTTTCCAATGATTTTAAATAACTATACTTTTCTTTTTCTCTTTTTTTTTTTTTTTAAGATCTTATTTATTTATTTGAGAGAGAGAGCAAGCACGAGCTCAGGCAGACAGAGTGGTAGGCAGAGGCAGAGGGGTAGGCAGAGGCAGAGGGAGAGGCAGGGGTAGAGGGAGAAGCAGGCTCCCTGCTAAGCAAGGAGCCCGATGTGGGACTCGATCCCAGGATGCGGGGATCATGACCTGAGCCAAAGGCAGCCGCTTAACCAACTGAGCCACCCAGGTGTCCCTATTTTTCTTTTTCTATGATTTATTTTTATAAATGTTTTATAGAGACTTGAATAGGGTATTTACTGAGGAATGTGATGTTCCATTTTTCATCTGCTAAATTGAGTTTGTTGATTTTTTTAATTAAAAAAATTTTTTTAAAGATTTTATTTATTTGACAGACAGAGATCACAAATAGGCAGAGAGGCAGGCAGAGAGAGAGAGAGAGAGAGAGAGAGATGAGGAAGCAGGCTCCCTGCTGAGCAGAGAGCCCGATGGGGGGCTCAATCCCAGGACCCTGGGATCATGACCTGGGCGGAAAGCAGAGGCTTTAACCCACTGAGCCACCCAGGCGCCCCTTGTTTTATTTTTTTAAAAGATTTTGTTTATTTATTTGACAGAGAGAGCCAAGTAGGCAGAGCAGCAGGCAGAGATAGAGGGAGAAGAAGGCTCTCTGCTGAGCAGGCAGATGCTTAACCGACTGAGCCACCCAGGGGCTCCTATTGATTTGTTTTAAATTATTTTATGTTCTAACAGTTTTTTCTGTTAAATTGGATTAATTCAAAAAGTGGTGTATTGAGTTCTGTATTCTAGTCATACTTTTATATCTTTGGGCTTTTAAATTTATTTTTTATTATTTTAAATTATAAAATACAAGTTACATAAAATTTACCATCTTATCCATTCTCAAGTGTAGAGTTAAGTGGTGTTAAGTATATTTACATTGTTGTGCCACAAATCTCCCTAACTTTTTCATTTTGCAAAACTGAAACTATGTACTCTTTAAACTACTCCCACTCCCCTTCCCCCACGCCTGGCAACCGCCATGCTACTTTCTGTTTCTATGAGTTTGGCTATTTTAGGCACCTCCTATAAGTAGAGTCATATGTTGACTTTCTGTGACTGGCTTATTTTAGTTAGCATCATGTCTTAAAAGTTCATTTATGTTATAGCATGTGTCCAGGTGTCCTTCTTTTTTTAAGGCTGTATAATGTTAAATTCTATTTATACCCCATGAGCCTGTGTGTACAAATGTCTTCTTTGAGTCTTGGCTGTAAATTCTTTGGGCTACATAACCAGAAGTGGAAAGCTGTATATTGTTGTAGTTCTGTGTTTAATTTTTTAGGAATTTCTGTAGTGTTTGCCACAGCACCTGCATCATTTTGCATTCCCACCAGCAGTGCACAGGGGTTCCAATTTCTCTACATTCTGGCTAATGCTATTTTCTGGAATTTTTTTTTCTTTTGTTATTAGCCATTCAAATAGGTGTGAAGTGGCATCTCATTGTGGTTTTGATTTGCATTTCCTTAGTAATTAGTGATGGTAAGCACCTTTTCATGTGCTTATTGGCCATTTGTATATTTTCTTTGCAGATGTGTATTATTCAAGTCCTTTGCTGTTTTTTTTAGTTGGATTTTGTTGTTGAGTTTTAGAAGGTCTTTGTATATTCTGGATGTTAACCCCTTATCGTATACATGATTTGCAGATATTTTCTCCCATTCTGTGGGTTGCCTTTTCACTCTGTTGAAGTGTCCTTTGATGCCCAGAAGCTTTTAATTTTGCTTTAGTCCAATTTATTGTTTTGTTGTTGCTTGTGCTATTGTTGTCCTATCCAAGATATCACGGGCAAATCCATTATCCTGAAGCTTTGCATCTATGTTTTATTATTAAAACTTTTATTATTTTATTCCTTCATTAAATTTTTGATAGTTTTGCATGCATATTTATCTGTATATTGTTTGGGTACATATATCCGTGACTTTTCTTATAATTACCCTTTTTTGGTACTGAATGCCTTTCAGATTAAATTTATACTTGACTGACATTAATATGGTCATTTGTGTCCTTTCTTTTTGAGGAAGAGTTTAAGTGTATCTGATTTTATTCAACCAATCTATTTATTATCATTAGCTTTTCCTTTTTAATTTTGTTTTGCTTCATAAAGGAGTGCTATTTTTCAGTATCTAGGTTTTTCTTTTAACCCATTTTATTATCTCTCCTTTTTAAGTTACATGTAACATGATGACTCTATATATTGTTTTTCTTAATTATAATTTCTTTAGTCATTTTTCCATCATAATTCCTTTTGTGAATGTAACCAAAGTGATATTTATTTCCTCTTATTTCTTACATGACTCCCATCAGTTTGGGAGATACTCTGCATGTTTGACTGATGGTGAGTAGTCCTTTCCCACTTAATGTTTGTGCCACCATTATTATTAGCTCATATAGTTCTAATGTGTGAGAAAGAAAATGGATCATTTCCTTAAGACTACTCTGTTTGACAAAAAATTGTTGTAATAAACTGTCATCACAGAACACTTTAGTAACAGATCTCTGATGTGTACAGTATGAAGGGTTCCCTCTTAGATGGGGTGCCCTTTGCTAGATAAAACTTGCTGTGTATGGTAAGAATCGGGAAAAATAGATTTTTCACTACATCTTGAGCAAGGTGGCTGCCATTTTTCATACATTTTCTCTTCTGTGAGTTTTCATTATCTTTGTTCTCTGGTATGGTGAGGTGTCCTAGGGATGCTTTATTCTAAGATTATGAGCCTATGGATATTGTACTGCTGACACAGTTTCATAATTTGTGAGATTGCTGTTTTGATAGAAGTTCATTGGTGTCTTCAGTTAACAATGCAAACCTTGGGCAGGAAAATTATTTCAGCCCTAATTATACTTCACAGAAGTTTTGAAATCGTTATCTTAGTTTTTAACCCTAATTTGAAAAACCGAGCAATCTTTGATTTCCAAATAGTTCAAGTATTTTCTGAAAAGTCTTGCTATAAAATCATAAACTTTGTGCTGGCAACAATCCAGTCATGGAAATCAGCTAATTTTCATTGGGTATTTATAGTAGTGTTCTTAGGCTTGTGTTTAGATCCTGTCTTAGTTTGCTTGGGCCCCCATAACAAAAGACTACAGACTGGGTAGCTTAAACAACATAAATTTATTTTCTCACAGTACTGCAGAGTAGAAGTCTCAGATCAGGATCAGTTCCTGGTGAGGACTTTCTACTTGTCTTGTAGATGGCCATCTTCTTACTGTGTCCCCACATGGCAGAGAATGAGAGAGAGAGAGAGAGAGAAAGCAAGCATTGGCGTCTTCTTGTAATTAAAGCCCTAATGACCTCATTTAACCTTTATGACCTCACAGGTCATATTTCCAAATACATTTATCACCATGGGGGTTAGATATTCAACATAAATATTTTGGAAAGACAGATATTCAATGTATAACAGATCCAGAGCCTAAATTCTTTAAAAATAAGGCATTAAGTCCTAAGTTTCCAGTAAAAGTGAGTTCTTAATAGTTTGTACCACTGTAGTAAAATTACACATTCATGGCCGCATGTGAAGAATTTAAAGAGATCAAAACCTCATCCAGGGAACATCTTTGTAGAATTACCCTGTGATCAAGAGTATTAGTTTGTGGGGAAGGAGATAAAACTCTGGGATTTATTCCCAGAAGTAAAGAAATGATCTCCAAAGATACACTGTTGGGCATCATGTAGAGTAATTCTTAGGGTTCGGCAAGGAAATGCTGTTCAGGCTTCTGGCTGTGCCTTAGTGGTTGCTTTTCAAACAGGAGTTTGGCAAAGAAGGGGAGGAAATAGGATGCTTTTCTTTTTCCATATTTTGGGGGACAGTTATTTAGTGAATGTTTGTTTTATTTGGATCTACAGCAAGAAGAATGAACACATTAGTTACTGAACGTGAGCTGTAATGGGTTGAAAGGTGCCTCTCAAAATGTCCATGTCACTATCTTGAACATGTGAATGTTACCTTTTTTGGAAAAAGGGTTTTTGCATATGCAGTGAAGAATCTTGAGATGAGATCATCCTGGATGACCTGCCCTAAATTCAATGGCAAATGTTCTTAAAGGAGTCAGAAGAGGAGAAAGCAATATGAAGACAGAGGCTGAGTTTGGAGTGATGTGGCCACAAGCCTAGGGACACTAAGCAATGCCAGCAGCCGCCGGAAGCTGGAAGAGGCAAGGAATGGACTCTCCCTTAGAACTTCCTGAGAAAGTGTGGCCCTAGGGGTGCCTGGTGGCTCTGTCAGATGAATGTTTGCCTTTGGCTCAGGTTGTCATCTCGGGGTCCTGGGTTGAGCCCAATGCTTCTCCCTTTCCCTCTGTGGTGCCCCCTGTTTGTGCTCTTTCTCTCTCTCTGTCAAATAAATAAATACAATCTTAAAAAAAAAAAGAAAGAAAGAAAGAAAAGAAAAAGCGTGGCTCTGCCATCACCTCAATTTTGGGCTTCTGGCCTCCAGAACTGTGAAAGAGTGATTTCTGTTTTTGGCTACCAAGTTATTGGTGATATGTTTAGGTAGCCACGGGACACTAATCCCTACCCACTATGGGGAATTTGTTCCGCTGAAGGTGAGAGGTCCAAAATGGAGCAAGACAAGGCCCTTGTTACCAGGAATTCAACCTTTTCTTGAAAGTAGACAGAAACATAATTACACGTTACAATAAATTGTATACTAAAATTCTGTACAGAATGTTCTGAAAGCCTTGAAGGGTACAGCTAACTTTGGAGGGTTTGGAGGATTTGTTGAGGAAGAAACTTTGATCTGGGCTGCAATGAGGAGTAAGAGTGTCCTTAGAGGCAGGGGCTGGAGGGAGAAGTGTGTATGGAAGGGCCTGTCCTGATCCTTTAAACCCGGCAGTGAGATGAGCATGGCATCTGAAATCCCATCATCTTCAATTATTTATGTAGAGCTGTTTCTTGAAGTCATATTGTCAACTTGAGGCTGCTATATCTCAGACTCGAGTCGTCTGGTTCAGTGGTAAATAGAAAATGTATTAAAAAAAAATCACCCTCCACCCATGCTTCATCACTTCATCTTCTGGTTCAGTACCTTTGGCAGCTTAGAGTACAGTATGAGGTCAGTGGCCTACACTTGAGGCCACAGCACAGTTTCTGAACTCTGATTGGGGGCGGGGGGTGAGGGGAGTTGGTGAACTTCTGTGTAATGGGCCAGAAAGTAAATGTTTTGTTTGTTTTGTTTTATTCAGTTATTTTTTCAAATAAATATTTAAGATTTTGCCAGCCATATAAGGTCTCTAGGGGTGTGTTTGTATGTGTGTGTGTGTTTTTTTTTGAACCCCTACACATAGTTACAACTCTTTAAAAATATATATGTTTAACAACTCTTTAGATATGTGAAAACTTCCTGGAGAGCAGGCCTTACAGAAACAGGTCATGTGCTCTATTTGGCCTCTAGGTGCACAGTCTGCGGACCCTTGTTCTATGATATATTGAACTAGGGGTTCTTTTTTCTTTGTAAAGGACAGTGAAGTATTTCTGCTGTAAAGAACATATATAAATATGAACAACTTAAAATCCGAGCCAGGGTATTATTGATTGAAATTTATGATTTTCAAACTTTAAACAAATATTGAACAAATTTAGAAATGGCCAGAAAATGCTTAAGTTTGCTTTAACATGTTTGCCTCTTTTATAAATGGAACTTAAAAAACATTTCAAAGATTCAGAAAAAGAGGAAGCATGCTACTTTGATGATTTCTCTAATTACACCACTTTAAAAGGCTATATTTCCAGTTTAGTAACTAATAACATTTTTAAAAGATTGTTTATTTTTCATTAGCACAGTTGTGCTCTTATGTGAGTTGTATAGTATTCTTAAAGATATTTCAACAAAATTATGTTCTTTAGGACAAATGATTTATTGGACATTTCAGATCATCTTGTGAGGGAGCTTTGTTTTTAGACTTTTTTTTTTTTCCATCAACAACTCCTGAAACTATTCCAAAGTGCTGTAGTTTCAGAAACTGTCAACAAATTATTTTAGGATTATTTTCAAATTTCTTAAGGTAAGCAAGTGTAGGTATTTCAAAGATGACTTATTTTTAGTTCCTACAAAGCATTACAAATTAGGTATTATAAAAACTTTACACTAAGCTTAAAATAAAGAGAATATTAAGGATACTTCAGAAGATTTCTTACTAGTCAAACTTTCTTTCAGACTGTAGCACAGTTCCCATCTGTTTTTTTTCCGAACTGGATCCATAGAGTTCAAGTAGATCAAAAAAATTTGCTGAGGCAAAAGGTAAATTTGAATATAGATTGTGTTATAGAAGTCCATCTCAAATTGAAAATTAGGATACCTTGTAGTTGGTCTCTTATAGTTCTTGTGGTATTTATATCCTATGGTAGATTATAAGCCCCAGATCCTTCTTTCAGACTGCTTATTTTAGCTCTCTCATTCCACTGAGCTCCTTTCAGAGAAAGATTGATCACAAGTCATGTCATTTACATTCAGACCACCTGTGATATAGTTGGTGAAGTCTGGCAAAAAGAATCAGAATCCTGTTTCTTCCAGGGTTTAGTTATTGAACCCCAATACATCAGCTGTGGAATGGGGATAATACCTGTTGTGTGTTTGTTGAGAGGGTTACTGAAACTGCAGGCCATCCTCATGGTGTTTGCTTGCTGTAGAGTAGGCCAGTGGGTTGTAGCAGTTGTTACTCCTTCCCATTCCCCAATCTAGGGGAAGGGATAGAACACATTGGATGACTTCTAGAGATAAGCTGTGATAAGAGCTGTAATCCTGGCCCAGACACGGAAAGTAATGGCAGTTCCTAAGAATGCTCCTTGGGATGGCCTGTGAGCCACACCTTGATGGGTGGGTTGCTTTTCAATGGGTGGAGGGAGAGGAAAGGGCTGTCCAGGCACAGGAAGCAGCTTGAACTCAGGGTGAGGCAGGAAGGGCTGGGTGTGTATAGGGCTGAGGTCCACTGTGGCTGATTGAACCCACAGAAATGCTTTCTTTGGAAATATACAATGCTTTCATAGATTTAAGCCAAGAGAGAAACTTGAGAGATTTTGTTTTAAAAATCTAGATTTCCAATTTCTTTTGAAAAATTTGAAGATCTTGTAACCATTGTTTGAAACATCATTCTTTAGTCCCACATTAATTTAGTGGCTATATTTCAGATATTTTAGTATAGTTTAGTTCAAATCTTCCATTTTTTTTTTTTTTCCTGAAATGTCTTGGCTACAATGGCCACTTTATTCCATACGACTTTTAGAATTATATTGCTTCCCTAGAAATATGGTATGCATTTACAGTTTACTCCAACTTTGTTTAATGTTGTTTTTCAGGAAAAGGGCTTTCATGATTTGAGTTCTATAGGTATTTTATACTTACAGTTGCTATTGGAAATGTACCCCATGACCCTTTATAATTTTTAACTAGTCGTTGGTATGTTTTTGTAGGAAATCTCCATTGGTTTGGGTTGATCTTTTTATCATGTTAAGGAAGTATGCTTCTCTCTCTTTTTTTTTTTAAGATTTTATTTATTTGACAGAGAGAGATCACAAGTAGGCAGAGAGGCAGGGAGAGAGAGAGGGGGAAGCAGGCTTCCCGGAGCAGAGAGCCCGACCTCGGTCCCAGGACCCTGAGGTCATGACCTGAGCTGAAGGCAGAGGCTTAACCCACTGAGCCACCCAGGCACCCCTGCTTCTCTTTTTTGACTAAGAATTATAATCAAGAATAGGTCTCAAATTTTATCAAATACTTTTGGGCATCTTACATTATGATATTCCTCTTTGACATGTTGAATCATGGTAGGTGGCTTTTTAGTAGTAAGTTAGTCGGTTTCCCATGTTTTTTGTTTTTAGTTTTTTTTGGTGTTCCAGAGTAATCAGAGCACCTGAATGATCTGTTAAAAGTACTTGTAAAATATATGGGGTGCCTGGGTGGCTCAGTGGGTTAAAGCCTGGGTCTGGGATTGAGCCCCACATCGGGCTCTCTGCTCGGCAGGGAGCCTGCTTCCCCCTCTCTCTCTGCCTACCTCTCTGCCTACTTGTGATCTGTGTCTGTCAAATAAATAAATAAAATCTTTAAAAAAAAAAGTACTTGTAAGTAAAATATATTATCTATTCTTTAAATATTGGGAAACTTGATGTTTGTACTGTCTTTTTAAAATAAATTATTTAGGTCCCCCCACCCTGCATCCCATGGAATCTGTTCTTTGGCATTCATCTGGTCAGATTTCCTACTTCTTTTAAATCAGTATTGATATTCCTGTTTACCTCCAAAATAATTTTGTGGTCTTCAAATTTCATAGCATAAATGTAAACATGTATTTAAAACATTTCCATTTGGTGGTTAAAAGCAATTCTTCATTTCATGATTTGTGTGTTTTATATCTCTGAAAATCAGTTTATGATTTATCATTTACAAACCCTCAAGTTCAGTACTGTTTTCTGTTTTCTGTTGCATTTTCTAAGTGATTATTTGAACATGCTTGGAGTTTACATTTAGTTGTTCATTTTTAGTTAGAAAGCTGATAAATACTTTTTACATTTTAGAATTTATTGAAAATTCTTTGTCACGCAGTATATGAGTAATTTATTATTTTTAAAAATATTTTTAAAAGATTTTATTTATTTATTTTTCGAGAGAGAGACAGAGATGGTGAGGGAGAGCAGGAGCAGGGAGGAGAGGGAGAAACAGACTCCCCACTCAGCAGGAAGCCCTACATGGGGCTTAATCCCAGAACTCTAGGATCATGACCTAAGCCGAAGGCAGATGCCTAGCCCACTGAGCCACCCAGGCACCTCTCTATATGAGTAGTTTAGAGAAAATTTCCCCATATATTTAAAAACAGTGTATTAGCTCAATGTCAAATTTGATGTGAATGTGTTAACTTTAGTCTGTTGCTCTTGAGGAGTTCTACTTAGCTTCTGGAAGAAAGATATGGAAATGAACCCTTAGTTTCTCAAAGAGTTACAGAGCATTCAGTAGGAATTCAGTGGCCATCTGATTTCCTAGTAGCATTGAAAAATGAGGTCATTTTTCAATCTCTAAAGAGATTCTAAGAAAACCAGAATGATCTGGACCTGGATAAATTATTATTGTTCCTGTTGCAGAGCACATAGCGAATACTTAAGGATATGAGGAGCATACTGTAAAACAACGTGGAAAGAGACTTTTGAGACAGTCCTTATTAAGTGTTTTTGATAGATGCATTTAGTGTCTGAGATGGCTAATGCTAAAAACAAAAACACCAAATAGTACATTGAGGATTTAACATTTTTATGGAATGGAAATTAAAGGAACATATATATAGTGGATAAGCTTGTTTAATTAAGACAAATGGGCTAACATATCTCATGACTAAATATATTTGTCTTAACAGTTGCTTATTTCCCCTGAAACTTCTATAAAAATGTATCTGTCTTGACCATGTGTTGACTCTAGAATCTTAGGTGCACCATCCTAAGATTCGCTAAGTACAGGGCAGGTCTTCATGGTTTTGTTTGGCTTTCTTTGATCTCCAGTTTCTGAAATGTGGCTTATGTCTCTAAGCTATTTCTTATTCTTTAACTTGATATACAAACCAAGAGACCTCGAAGTCGAGCAGGTAGAAAGTAAAATGATCTGAACAGTGGCAAATTAACATTCCTTTTTACTTTTGTTTCAATGGAGATAATATTATCTTGAAATTCGACTTATTTCTTTAACCTAGTGATACTGTAATTACAAATTTTGATTGGAAAATTTGTAGAAAAATCACAGAGCGACTACCCAGAATATATGCTCTTGGAAATGGAATCCTGAATACATGTGTGTCCCATGAAGGTATCTTTATCTTTTTTTCCTTTGGGTTGTTTTGGATTGGAACTAACTCCCTTGGCAAGACTTTACTGTCATAATACAGAAAAAGGATAAGAAAATCTTTCTTGAATTGTTTGGCTTGGCTGTATTACATGGTTAGTGGAGAGCTAGAATTGAGTTGCTAAAACACCTTACTGTCTTTATCGATAGAGAAAAATGCCTAACAATACTTGAGTAAGAACAGATGTCTAATATTTATTTGCTTAGCATAATTAAATTATTTTCTACACAGTTATATTTTGTTGAATATGACTTAATTTATGGTCTTGATTACCCAGTGAAAAATGCAGAATTCCTATGAGCAGTTTTGTAAGTATGCATTGATTTTTAACTCCAGAAAACACCATTGCTTATCAGTAATGTGAACATTTTGAAAAATTCTGAAACATCTGAAAGTTTAAAAAACAATTTATGTCTTGAAATGTAGTGTTGAGTAAAAGAAATGGGAATTTATGAAGTGTCCTAAATTAGTCTCACTCTTATTATGTTAGAAAATCATCAATTTCCTTTTATAGTGAAGTGTATTCATCATGGTATCACCTATATGTAAAATAATAAACAAACTTTTCCAGTAATTAAATGAAAATTTTACGTTAAATACTTAAATGCAATTTTAATGTCTAAGATGTCCAATTAAAAAATTGGTACAGCTGTTGAAATACCTGTATTATCAAACAGTCTCAAATGTGAGTTTAGACAGATACTTGTTTAAGACTCTGCAAGCATTTCCTATGTCCAGGTAAAGCGTAGATGAAGGCTTTAATAGCTAGTAAGCACCAAATGTGATTATGAAATATAATTGACTGTGAGTGCCTTGAGGACAGGAACAATGCTTTATAAATAGCCTTGACTTCTTAGCTACTGTGGTACAAGCTATATAGAGTAGAGGCTCAATCAAGTGTGTGAAATTCAATTACACCATTTCTTTTTAAGGCTGACAAGAAGTTGCTATCTCATAACTACCTTAATTTTATTACAATAAGAGATGATACTAAGAGCATCAGTGTCTGGTCTTAAGTTTCTCTCCTTTCTTCCCCCTCTGCTCACGGTGTCCTTACACATGGTATGAAAGGCGCTTTCTCCCTCTCACTTCACAAAAGCCTCCTTCCTCCTCTCCTTGGGAGATAATTAGGCACAGTGTGTATTAGTTTTTATCCTTTTATTTTCAGAGCTTGAGTATTGAATTATTTGAACAAGCACTTCATCCTCTCATAGAAAAGGTCCTTGATCAGAAGCTCTGTATCTGTTCACATGTTTAGGTTGGAAGCCAAGTTAATGCTGTTCCCTCCACTTGTACCCTGGGTGAGCCTCTGTGTTCCATTCCATAGGAATCTGTGAATTCACTCTTTTGCCAAAGATCCTTTCCCTCACTTGCTTTCTCAGTACTTTTTTTTTTTTCTCTTTGCTTTGTGTCTAAACCTACAATACTGTCAGATTATTCTACTCTGTATTGTATGATGCTTCCAGTTAGACCGTTTCAAATATGATATGATTTTAGTGTTCTTACGTTTTAATGTTTAGTTTTGCTTCTTCCCATTTTCACTTCATTAATCAGATTTATATTTTTCAAAAAAATTAAATAGTCTGGTAGAGTTAGAGATAATTTGGGACAAAACTCAACTTTGTTTTGGAGATATGAAACTCATTTAGTTGTATTTCTAGAAAATACTTGTATTTTAAGAATTCTGAAATGGCTAAGCAAGTTACCTTTTTTTTGACACTGTATCTCCTGACCTTTCTCATAGACCATTGGAGCTGCATAATGGTTACCAACTTTCTTAAGAAATTTATAAATACACTTTTCCAATAAACCTTGTATTTATCAGGTTGCTGACCTGCTCTGAAACATTTATTTACTTATGCTGCCCTTGGCCCTGGTGATGTACCAAACAGAATGGTGACCCAATCCACTGTGAACTACACAGCTTATGGTCTAGAAGAAAAGACAGATATCTAACAAAATAATTTCAGAAATTAATTTAATTAATAATAGTGGGTAAAGAGCTATAGAGGAGAAATACCCAGTGCCACTCTGGAGCCTCTACAGCGCACAAAGGGAGACCTAACCTACTTTAGGAATGTTTGTGCACCAAGTGTAAGGTATGAGTGCCTCTCCCCTCACCCTATTTCGTCTTAAAGTCACCAGTGCCTGTTAGTTTCCTGTGGCAGTCCCATTTTATGTTGCTAGTCTATTGCTTCTTGAAATAAATCCAGTGAATTCAGAAGTCGGTAGATTTAAATCGGAGCACTATATATGGTTATGAACTTATGTGCTAAACTAGGAGAATGTTTTCTTGATAGAACATTATCGACTCATGAAATTGTATACTAGCTATCTCTAGCTCTATTATATTTTCAATCTGGGCGACTGGGAAAATGGTGCTGCCATGAACAGAAATAAGAAAGCTAAGAGAAATATAGGCGAGCTGGAGACAAATAATGGTAAAAGCCATATCTAACTTGACAGAGAAGGTGGGGTCCTGGTCATTTGGAACTTCAGATACATAGATTCAGCAGAATGATATTGAACAGCATTTAATCTTTAATGATTCAGAGGACGTGCAAGTCAAGAAATTTTGGTACCATATTCATCTTTATGAATCTCAATTTATGTGAATGTGCAGAAATGTCAGGCTGTAAAGTTATGGTTGAATAAATGTCAGATAACAGAACATGAGTTTAATCATTCAGTGAATATCTCTACCTGTCCACAGAGGAATAATGGTGCAGTGCTCAAAACTGTCTAGAAACAAAATGTACAAATCATTGAAATAATGTACTAAAAATATGTTCAACTGTGGTGATTCACCCACCGGCCCAAAAAATACCTCATCTGGGAAACTTCCTTATGTATATATGCTTCTCTCTGTTTGAATGGGGTGTGTGTGTGTGTGTGTGTGTGT